>JABEEJ010000318.1:0-76610 GCA_013363135.1 Fusarium brevicatenulatum | reverse complement strand
TGGCTTAATATGCCTTGCTAAGGCGTTATAAGCTTTAAGTATCAATCAACGCAGTACGACGCCTGGAAGCTTCTCAGTCACAAGGCCGAGCTTTCTCAATTCAGTTGCTATTTCCTCGTAGGAAGACGTCCGAATAACAGTGCTTGCGACCCATAGGTTGCTTGGCCTACCGACTGCAGCAATAATGCGAGCGAAGGTTCGAGAGCTTAGGTAGCTGACACCTCCCGTACAAATTATGAGACCCACGCCCCGCAGTGCGTTGTGTAGGCCCGGAGAGGGATCATTGGCCTCCAGATCCTCTACCCAACCAGCGTCGATCAAGCCGACATCCAAGGCGTAGCGGACAGCATGGTCTGCCTTGTCAAGCCCTAAGACCACGGGTTTGATAGATCGTTCTCGACTTGCAAAGAACTCTTTGTCAGCCAGAACCTGATGCTTAGAATCGAGCTTTGAGTCCCTGTAATGAGCTGTCCAAGTTTCCATGTCGATATGGTGTCGGAGCAGGGCTCCATTGATGCCGTATGAGCAGCACAGGTCTAAGATTGTGGAAGCGGCCGTCCCCTGACAAGATAGTTGGTGGAGTCGCTGGAACAAAGGTAGTACTTGCTGCGGGATTGTGTATTGCAGAGGCGCTAAGATTGTAAGATAGCCTCGCGGGTCTTTCTGGTTGTATAAATCGGTAAAGTTTGCTTTCCGGGCGACAGCAGATTTCTGCTGCTCATTTGACATTGTGGGCTGCTATTCGTACTTGAGAGGAAGATGCAGAATCCGATGCAGAAGCAGGACACTTCCCCTCTTATATCACCTTAGGTAGTCTCATGTCTCACTTTGGCTTATGCATGTACAAGAAATTACGGAAGAGTGGAGGTGACACCGTAAAGCATTCAATCATTATTGCATTGCATCAATACGGCAGCCTCAACATGCATGCCATGTACGCTGGACCGGTGAGTATGCAGACGCAGTATCACCAGCTTGTCCACCTGATACGAAGTTACAATGACCGACCAACACATGATAATAATAACATAATGTCTACAGAGTGAAAAGCTGTTTCTAGCGCCCTGTCGCCATGTGAAACATGAACCTTGTAAAATAATATAGTGCCTAGAGGAGGAAAGAAAACTCAAGACCTTAACCTAGTGATAAAAGTATTTAGGTAAATTTAGCCTAAGCTTAGGGACTCTTAAGTTTATTTTGATACCTTACATCAAGGTTCGGCATCTTCTTGCCCCCCGAGGAGTGCTTCTATTTCTCCAGTATCATACTGACGCTACATCACAATGCAGCAGTCATCGTCGCGTGGTGGAGGATTGCAAACAAAGCAAGCTCGATAAGCTGCTCGCTTCGAACGGCCTGTGCACGTAGGACAGACATCTAAGGTTCCAAACAAGGTCCTTTCTTAGTAAAGTTGATAGGTGCAAGATCAGAGACTCAAGCACTTACGGTATTGGCACCAAGGGGAGATCTTAGTGCTGAAGTGTTTGCGTGGTCTGTTGCACTGAGGGATAGCGCAAACTTGCGAGTACGGATTGTGCATTTTCGGTGTACCTGATTGGTATTTGAACTTGAGATGATAGTAGAAGCTGGAGGACAACAGAAAAAGGAGGGCACAGAGAATGAAGGAGGACATGAGAGGCGGGGATTAAGTACCAAGGTCTTAACCGCCAGCCTGATTTCTCAATACGACGGAAAGCAGGCTCTCATGCGATTGAAAGTGCAAGTCATCTCTCGTCAGCACATGTCTCGAGCATTCTCATCTCTTATTTGCTACAAGTCTGTTGTGGCGCTTCAAGGCCGTGTATCTGTCCCGAAAGTGCAACCGTCGATGCATCATGCCACCAACTTGGTAGACCACAATTATGTGTCATGTCGGGTCTCACCAGGTGGCCAGCGACATCAAAGAGTAATACGGACAAAAGACGATAGAAATCAGGCGACATACGCCGAAGGACCGAACATTGTGACATGTTACAAGCTAATAATAGTGAATAATGACATTCTTGAAGATGGGCACGCATATGCAATATTGAATGAATATACCTCTTCCATCTGGTGCTCCATAGTTAGATGAAGGGTTGTGATCATTGCACTTCTCGGCCGTAGGCAAGCTTTTATTACATTCATGTATCGCTATCACAATCAAGGATTGAAGCTATCAAGATCCCCATGCTTACATTGCATAACAATGAGTTAACTAAATCGAGCCTTATGGTTTTAATTTTTCAAAATTAACACCCTTCGATACAATATCCAACATGGCTTTATAATACCTATTTCTCACCGATCAATGCCAGAGCAAAGTCCTTGTAATCACCGCTCAGAACCGACTTGATATTCCCACTCAACGTAGCACCAGTCACTGGCTTGTACGCCTGCTTTGTCTGGTACAAGCGCCCCTGGTCCCAGTAGAGGCTGACGAGTCTGTTGATGAAGAGACGATCCTTGCGCATCGACTTGTTCAGTGGCATACTAAGCCTGCCTGCATCAGCTCGAGCTCGATCCTGTGCATGATAGAGAATCCGCAGTAGCACGTCTTCCATGTCACCGCGGAACTCCTTCTCAATAACACTCTCGAGACTGCGGTGATATTTGTGCTGATATGCGTCGCTCATTGCCCGAACTTGGGCGTCGTTGCTGCTGGTGAATATCTGCGCTACAGAGACAGCGTTGGCACCGATTGTACCCTCAGTGGCCCTCTGAAGTTCTGTAATCTTCTGGTCAATCTCGTGAGGAATCACTGGAGCGTTATCCTCCGCTCGCCTGGCGGCAAGGACCATGCTGTAGAGCCGGTAGAGGGTATCATCAACATCTTCCTTGATGTCAACCAGAAGTTCTTTGCCTCGGAAACGCTTGTACTCTGCAGTGATGGCACGAATATCAGCGTTGGAGCGACAGAGGAGAACGTCATTAAGAGCATCTTCATCTGTACCCGCACGGTTAAGTGCCTTTGACAGATTTTGAACATCGTTCTCCAATGGTCCGCGGATCAGCGCGAGAAGACATGTCTCAAAGTCGCCACGGGTTTCACTTTCAATATCCTTTGCGAGATCGCGCATGAAACGACTATTGTAGTCGCGGACCAGCTGAGCCATCGTCCATGGATCAGCGTATTTAGGGCTGACGAGAACACGAATAAGAGCCTTTTCATCGCAGCCCATTCCCTTCATGGCCTTTCGAAGAGCCTCCACATCTGCTGCGGTGTCTACAGGCTTAACCCATGCTTTCTGGGCTGGGTCATAACCTGGCGATGCTGGCGTTGGAGGGACGTTGACTGGCGGTCCACCATACTGCTGCTGTCCAGGCTGCTGGTGCCACTGCTGGCCCGGGTAAGGTGGTTGCTGCTGCTGCTGTTGTTGGCCAGGGTATGGAGGCTGGCCTTGCTGAGGGCCGCCGTATTGCTGGGGCGGGTACTGTCCCTGTCCATAAGGGGCTTGAGGTGGCTGTTGCCCATAAGGAGGTTGCTGTCCTGGGGGTTGCTGGCCGTAAGGAGGTTGCTGTGGATAGCCTTGTGAATGCTGCTGATATTGGCCTTGCTGACCTGGAGGAGGGTATTGTTGGCCCGCGGGAGGATATGGCTGATTTGGCTGTCCTCCAGGCGGGCCTTGCTGCTGGTAGCCGTAAGGCGGTTGCTGGCCTGGAGGTGGCTGGTAGTAGCTCTGGCCAGGCTGTTGCTGTCCCGGATAGCCCGGCTGAGGGGGCGCGCCACCCTGGGAACCCTGCCAGTAAGGAGGTTGCTGCGACATCTAGGTAAGGTAGTGAGTAGACTGCTTAAGCTTCAATTAAGCGATGTTTGAGAGTCGATGCTGATGCGCGCAAAGTCTTGGACGTGTTCAGCCCTATTAAACTAAATCTGACAGGCGGGGGCTCGCGACGTGGAGGCCTCTTCCTGGTTACCTCACACTATCATGTTAGCGGTTGTGCTACCGCAATCCGGTGTTGAATGCCTCACTGGCGTCTTGCAAGTGGCTGTGCCACCATTAGGCTGATTGCTATCAAGACTAAAGATGACCCGATCCTCGTTGATCTATCCGATAAAGAGAAGGTGCGGGGCAGACAAGGCAGAACGGGCTGTTTGTGGCTTACAGGTCGGATGAGAAAAGGAACGATCGTCGCATGCGAATTCAATCAATCAATTGTACAGTAGGTTAATGGCAGATGGGAATGGGAGCTTGTGATTAATCTTGGGAATTTAGAGCCCCGCTACAGGGCACTTGAGCGAAGCATCACCTGATTGTTAGCGAAAACATTAGCGCCTGCACCTAAGATTATTCGCTAAGACAGTTTCGAGGCTTGGCTTGCCCTCCAATGGAAGTGGAATAGCAGGAAACGATTAAAGAACACAGGTATCTTTTGGAACCTTCCAGCAAAGCAGCCAGAGCTGGAAAAGAACAGGTTGAATGACGTCCAGGTCATAACCAGCTTCGAGTCTCAGCAGAGACATGTTTTCTCGTCCAAGTATATGGAATAAGGTACTATCAGAAGGTTACGATAGAACACAGAGAATAATAGAAGAAGATTTACTATCGAGCCCATTGACCTATCGAGCACAGCCAATGACATTTTCTGTGCCGTTCTCAAAGCTCACATAATGTTACAGGGATGGGGAATGACCTATGTGCACATGAACAGGTACCATCATGTTCTCTTTCCGTGCACACATGTTAGCCGTTTCGACTTGCTCATGTAATACTTACACTGATGTTACCTATATTGCATAGCGCTTGTCTATCCCGACCTTTGGCAGTCTAGAGAATCCGGCCCAGGGAATTCATCATCTGGCAATTGAATCGCAACACTTGATCAACGGGTCGCGGATTGCGAGTAGATTAGTATCGTCGATTCAGTCTACACAAGAGGACTTTACTTTTCGTAGAGACAGAGTGGATGCAATAGCTGGGATTACAGCATATTACCAGCAGATGTCAGCCCTTATATCATTACTTGGCGTATGGAAAGACGCATATCGCAATTGATCTTCTTTGAAAGCGCTACCGGTCGAATAAATCAGCCCGGCTTATTGTCGACCCATCATGGTCACGTCTGTCCTGCAATGCACGCATGAGTTGGGATTGTCTTCGGGTACCCTCACCGGAGTGCTTGTGTTCTACAAATTATCAAATCGTTGTATTGGCCTACGACGCCACTTGCAATAGCCTATCTTATATGAGAAAGATCCAGTCTTGAATAGCACTCCTCAAAGGATATTCAAGAAACTCTGTCTGCGATCTGGTCCTGGAAGCTGATCTAATTTCCCGGCTTTTCACAGAACTAGAGGGCCAAGGGTTGGATCTCTGATGGCGATAACTCGGTATTGGGAAGGAGAATTCGGTGATGACCGGGGAGAATTCACGAGCCATATGCGCTTACATGTCTGATCAGCAGAGTGATATAAGGGGGGTCACAAGAAGAAGTGAAGTATATCTGACCTTGAAGCTGTTGGGGGATGACCCGGAGGGTTGGGATGATATCAAAGACAGCCTACCAACATATCATCGCATTGCCATTGTTGCAGACTAGGGCAAATATGGTCAGGCTGGTATGGCTGGAAACAAGATATTCATTCTCCGTTGACGTATTTTAGGCCACTCATAGCGCAAGTTTTGCTCTCTATTGCCATCTTTTGTCAAGATACTGCCAGTGATGTCACACCAGCCAGAATGTGATAAGCTTATCGAGCCACGCATTTGTGCCTGTCGTGGCTGCATTAGGTAGCCAAGGTTAAATAGGTAGCCAAGGCAATTGCTGACCTGACCGCTCAACCCCGGGACCCTCTTGAAGTCAAAAAACACCATTTAAAACAGATTCCCAAGCTGAGTAATCGTTCTCCATCAATCACATCACTCCCCGAGTATGGCTCCGTTGACCCGTTGACCTCACCCAATTCCAATTCGCAAGGTGGGGAGCTACCTCTCACCCCCGCTCCGCTCGGTACCGTTATATAAATGCTAGCTACCCCTCGATTTTAGCTGCCGAGGCCGTTTCACTGAAACAATTATCACCAGAAACTTCACTCAAATCCCTTTTTTCTATATCAAAATGGCTCAAGTCCTCGTCGTCTACCCCTCCGGTCCTTCTTTTGACCTGGATTATTATCTCACAAAGCACATGCCTCTCGTCGCATCGTAAGTGGGACCCAGATCTGACATGCCACCAGAATTCAGCAATTACTAATGCCGCTGCAGCAAATGGGGTTCCTACGGTCTCAAGAATTACAAGATCGTTACCTTCCAGGAGGGTGCGCCCTTCCAGATCCAGGCTACTCTTGAGTGGGAGAGCCTCGAGGTGTTTGAGAAGGCTGCTGCTAGCGAGGCCGCCGCTGCTGTCTTCGGGGATATCAAGAACTTCTATGATGGAAACCCTGTGCTGCTGAAGGGACCTGTCGTTGCCAGCGAGACTGTTGCGTCATCGTAAGAGTTTAATGAATATACTACTATGCATTCCCCTCCATCTAACGATTTGCCAGTGAATCTAAATTGTAGAGTCCGTTCTGATTCTGATTGGGATAAACGGTGTTCTGACGGACATGGAACTCCGCAGCCGCCGAGTATCGAGGAAACGTGTACATATCGATAATCTAATGCGATTCCGTGAGACATTCCGTGGAACCAGGGTATCTTTTCGGAATTGAGCAGTTATTGGATCAAGATTTGTCCAATGTCGATCGATTTGTGACACCTCATCTTCTGTCGTATGCCGTATTGCGGGCCCGGTTCCGCATGTGCTCATCGATCATCCCGCGCCGACTGCAATGCTCTTCTCAGGCATGGTTGATCAGGTGATCTAGCGAAGTTTCAATATCGAGAATCTTCACTCTCAGTGATATGGGAGCCATAGTGATACGATATTCTGAATAAGAAAACTTGCGGCCCGATAAGACCATGCAGCCGGGTTTCCCGGAAATTCGGTCTCGGCTGATTCACATACCGAACTTTCTCCCCAAAGATCTGCTGATTGAACCATGGAGACAAAATGGCAAACTTGAATCTCACTCTACCTTCTGCGCAGCGAAGTCTTTTGGGTTTCATGAATCAAGAGTTTTACTTGACATCACGAAGTCGGTGAGTCAAGAATTATTCTGGTTGCAAATAGGGAAGCATTCCAACCTAACAACTCACACAAGTAGATATCTTACGTCTTTAATCCATTTGCCTCATACATTCGATGCTGAGATAAAGGCAGAATGGCTAAACGCCACGGCCATGATGTGATGTCAAGATTCAGAAGGGCCCTTATCGCCCGCTATCAACGCTAATCGGGCCGTCGATAACGACTCTCTAAACTATTTCTGGTTAAGCTCGACCATGACAGCAGCTCAATTGCGTCAATTTTCAGTGACGCAACCTCAAATTCGAGATCGACATTCTGAACTTGACGTTTTCAACATCACGTCCACCAAAAATGTCTTCAGCAAAAGCACCCGAGCTCGAGCTCGCGCCGTTCCTCAAATCAGCGCTACCCCAAGAAAACAGAGCATCATTGCGCGACTCGGTGATTCCTCAGCTTTTAAGCGCTATCGCAGATATTGGCAAAGGGTTGAGAGGATCATATGATGTTTCTATCGTCGGCACAGAAAACGCGTTTGGCGATGAGCAGCTGAACGTTGATGTTCTGGCTGAGAACATTATTCGTGACAGTATTGCGAAGTCATCGGCTATCAAAACTGCCAGCAGTGAAGAGGATCCTGTCGAGAAGCCAGCGCGCGCAGGAGAGACAACGCAAGCTGATGCCAGTGTCGAGCAATACACTGTCGCTTTTGATCCTCTTGATGGAAGCTCTATTATTGGGCCAAATTGGTCCGTGGGTACCATTGTCGGCATCTGGGATGGGGTGACAGCTGTTGGCCAACCTACAGAGAAACAAATTGCTTCTGTTCTTGGAGTATTCGGTCCACGAACCCTCGCCATCGTCGCCCTTCGAGTCCCCGGATCTAAGCCCGTTTGCTTCGAAGTCAGTCTCAACGACACCCAAAAGTTCGTTGTCGCTCGCCCTGAGCTTCGACTCGCCGAGCCTCCGTTCAAAACACGCTACTTCGCTCCCGCCAACCTACGAGCCGCTGCCGACAATGAGAAGTACATGAATCTAGTGACAAATTTCATCACCGACAAGTATACTCTGCGGTACTCGGGAGGTCTCATTCCTGATATCTATCACGCTTTGGTCAAGGGTCACGGTGTCTATATCTCACCAGTGACTACTGCCAGCAAAGCTAAGTTACGAAGACTTTACGAGCTGCTCCCAGTAGCGCTTGTTGTTGAGTGTGCGGGAGGGCAGGCTATTGACCCTGAGACGGGCGCCAGAGTATTTGATACTATATTGAAGGGATGTGATGATAGAGCTGGATTGGTTTGTGGGACATCGGAGGAGGTCGAAAAGGTGAAAAATGCACTGTTGGGATAGGTTACAGATAGAAAGCATAAAACTTCGGTTCAATTTTGAACATCGGTATGGAATCGGTAGACAGCATTCATCAAGTTCTTGAACTTCCTATTTGAAACCCTTAAGCTTCTCCATTCGAAGCCTTTGCAATATCCGGAAAGTTTGGGCTCGTAACCTTGACGGCATCTCCCTGCGCCAAAGGCTGCCAAACAGCGTAGTAGATGCTCGTTCTATCCAGTAGCGTTTCTACCTCAAGCGCATCAGGAAAGACATCCGCGACGGAGCCTTCACGAGCAATATCCTCAACCTCTTCCCGTAGGGCCTCGTGATCACCATCCTCCGGCTTGGGGGAAGACATGTGAACAGCGATCATCTTATCCTCCGGCCGGTGCAGGAGCCAAAACGAGCCCGCTCCTCTTCTCTCGGCACCGTCTTTGAGGACGGGATACAGCTGCTTCAGGATGGCTTCAACGCCAACATGATGGTAAGTCCAACGCTGGAAACGCCCGATGCCATGCTCTTCGACTGGGCTGAAGTTATGTGCCCCAATGACGTTCCAAACAAAAGAGTCGACATGTTTGAACAGGGGCTGCTTCCAATAGGTCGTCCTTGGCTCGCCCACTTCGAAATCGTTTGTGGTCCAGTCCTCGTAGCCTTTTGCATTTTCGAGCGTGTCAAAGAGATAGCAGCCTCCAGTCAGCATATCGCCGTTGATAGGGTGATACTTCGTTGGAAGGTACTTGATGTACATGCCTGGGCGCTTTCCCATTACTTGAGCGCCGCCATATTGACCCTGCCAGATATCTTCAAGTCCGACTCGGGGAGCAATCTTGATTTCGGCAGTGAAGGCCCCTTTGGCGTCAATCTTACCGACGCCATAACTAAGGCTCTGGTTATTGGCTGTGGTTGGGCATGTCAGACGTGACATCAGATGAGGGGTATCTCAACTCACCCATTTCGTATGAAAGTTGTTTGTATCTTGAAGTATATCCACACTTGACTCACGATGAACTTTCGAGAAAAGGACGTCTTGGAACCGTCCTTCTTATACTTCTCTTTAGGTTTGGCACTATTCCCAAGTGCTTAGTAGAAGAGATGAAGTTTGGTAATGATGACGCTGCAGGCTCACGAGGTAGAAGCCAATCACGGTCTGGACCTGTCGATTCTTACTAAGGATGTACGCCTCACGCCTCAAAGTATTGGTTGCCGTTTGAACACGGAGGTTTCAGTCCAGAATCCAACGTAAGCTAGTATGATTGCGACGTCAACTACAGGCACTATAGGGTCTCATGTATCACCAACCTCATTCTTACACGAATTACGCGCCTTATACCCGAGTCTCATGTTATTTACATTCAGAATGGAGGGCACCCCCAAGTGGAGTGCCGTTTCTTTCAAGCAGTATTCTTGGGTTCCAGACGCGACTCCTCAACCTATTGCCATACTATCAAGTCTTTGATCGCTCCTGATTTGTCCATTGATTGAGGAACGATAAGTTCGGGCTGTGAGCTTCAAGGAATCACCGGACGATGGAATCACGACCATAGAAACATGCAAGGTAGTACCACGGAAGCGTCGTGTAGAGATTGGAGAGTATGGGCGTGATAATGGGAGCGAGTAAGCTTAATGAAAGCGGCTCGAATTCTCCCAAGACTAATAAGGGGCTTGGCTACCCATAGCAAGTTGAAATCCCTTACTCGCTTGCTCCGAGGAGCATCAACTAGGATTGCCCTATGCTTTCAGTAAACTGTCGGTCAAGGCATCTTTACGGATATACGAGTATAGAGAGTTGAGCGATTGGACAGAGGAACATCCTGAACATATCATCACACCGTTTCGGCCTATTTCGTCCCGAATCACCAGTCTACTAACTTCATCAAGGAGCAAATGGACAACATTTGATCCCCCAATTTCCAAGATGCCCCCAAATACTTCCTTTGAAACATCTCCGAGATGATGTCCACCAGTGAAACACCGATCTCCTGGAAGGGGTAATATCGTCTCATTGGTGGAAATACCCCTCATCCTCAACCTCGTCGTCCCCTTCGGAGTGGACCAATCCGTACGCCCCATCTAGGAAATTGCGTATAGTGCACTTCTTACACATAAAATAATAGACAATTCCATTGAAAAATGAAGAGTTGTCACAGCATTCTGATCATTGGATCTCGCAAATATGGTTGTTATTAAGCTTACCCCCGCAATTGTCCTAGCCTTTCTGGCTGGTGCCAACGCTAAGGATATCTTTGTATCTCCTACAGGTACTGGCTCTGGTACTCTAGCTGCACCATATGGATCGATTCAGTCTGCCATTGATGCTGCCAAGGCTGGTGACTTTATTTACTTGAGGAAGGGTACTTATGCTCCCTCAAAGAACATCCAGGTCAAGACCAGCGGTGCCAAGGGAAGCCCCATCACAGTGAAGCCATATCAGAATGAGAAGGTTATCATTGACGGAGAGAATATGCCAGGGTGAGTGACAACTCCAACATATACTATGGCGAGACTAACACGATATAGTACACCAAAGGCTGTTGGCGAGTCACTCCCCAATGCCGAGCGTGGCGTCTTCCATATCCAGAATGCCGAGTGGTGGTCCTTCTATAATCTAGAGTAAGTTCAACTCCAGCCTCGAACACTCTTAAACTCACATTTCACAGGATCATCAACGGCCCATATGGCATCTACGCAAGAGACGCCTCCAACAACTACTATGAAGGCCTCTCCACCCATGACAACTATGAGACCGGCTTCCAGCTTGAAGGCGCTTCATCCAACAACCAAGTCATAAACCTCGACTCCTACCGTAACCGTGACCCTCGAAAGAACGGTGAGAGTGCCGACGGTTTTGCTTGTAAGGAGGGTTCGGGTGAAGGCAACGTCCTCCGTAATGCCCGTCTTTGGGAAAACGTCGACGATGGTCTGGACCTGTACATGTTTGGCTCCCCTGTCACGCTCGACGAAGTATACGCGTGGGGTAACGGTTTCAACCGCTGGGGTTTCACGCCCTTCGAGGGTGATGGTAACGGCTTCAAGCTCGGCATCACCAACAACCCTCCTGCGAACCACATCGTCAAGAACTGCATTGCCTTCCAGAACGCCAAGAAGGGTTTCATCGATAACGGAAACCCTGGTTCTCTGACCTTTGACCGTAACACTGCTTGGAAGAACGGCGACAATGGTTTCAACCTTCGCAGCTCTTCGTCCAAGGTCACTAAGAACGTTGCTGCAAGCAACCCTGGTGACCAGGTTAGCTTGAACAGCAAGGTTTCGGCGTCTGGAAACTCGTGGGATAGCAAGGATACCTGGAATGATGCTTCTTTCAAGAGCACTGATGCATCCACGCTCAAGGGTTCTCGTGGAACTGATGGACGTGTCAAGGCTAGTGATTTCTTGATTCCTGCTTCTGGAGCTGCTATTGGTGCTACTACCAAGGCCAAGGTCTGAGAATGACCTCGAACCTTTGTACATATATCTTAGTATACTTCTATTCAGTGTAACCCTTCTTCA
The DNA here is from genome assembly GCA_013363135.1 of Fusarium brevicatenulatum. Taxonomy (NCBI): domain Eukaryota; kingdom Fungi; phylum Ascomycota; class Sordariomycetes; order Hypocreales; family Nectriaceae; genus Fusarium; species Fusarium brevicatenulatum. The sequence continues at coordinate 64,721 of JABEEJ010000318.1, read as the reverse complement.
TTTCGTCTTGTCTGAGCTCTTTCCGTGAGGAAAATAAATATGAGACCTTAGTTGTCAGTCGATCACGCCTACGTTGGGCGGGTGTGAAGAAAGAACACGCAACAAATCAAATACAGTTTACAATTTTGACCTCCGATACTTATGCCATCTATCAACAATTGCCTCCTTCGTATGATCCTCATTAAGTTCATCCTGTTTTCTTATTCATTCCCTCAATGATACCGTTTTCATGCATTTCTTTGGTCGTATTTTACAATGTTCCGTCCATAATGTCCTCTCACGTCACGATTCAGTGCAGGAGTGAATCAGTTACGGCCCCTGCGGTAATTCCATGTCAGCGGTATGCGCGTTATACCTGGTAAAATTACTCACAGAATCTCATCAAAATAAGGATGGTTCAGGGCTGCCTTGGCAGAAATGCGAGTTACAGGATCGCAGATGAGCATATAGTCAAGAAGCTCCAGACCAGCCTCATCCAGGTTCGGGCAAAGCGGAGTAGAGAAATCTCGCTGCCACTTGGGAAAAGAGGGCTTGAAATCTGGGTACGTGGTGACACCAGGCCAGGCGTCTTCGTCGGGTGTTCCGAGGGTTCTGCAAATATTAGTACTCGTCCTCGAGGATCTAGGTCGGGGCTGACTCACCGGAAGATCTTGAAGATCTCGTCGATTTCTGAGTCACCAGGGAAAAGGGGCTTTCGGGAGCACATCTCAGCGAAGATGGTACCGACAGACCACATATCAACACCAGTCGAATACTGCCGTCCACCAAGCAAGACCTCAGGGGCGCGATACCACAGCGTGACAACCTCATGGGTATAACTTCTCAAAGGAACACCAAATGCTCTCGCCAAACCAAAATCGGCCAGCTTGAGATTTCCATCCTTATCAATGAGCAAGTTCTGCGGCTTCAAGTCGCGATGCAATATGCGACGCGAGTGACAATATTTGATGCCCTGGACCAGATCCAGCATAAATTTCTGTACCACCTTCTCATCCATCCCCAAGTTTCGCACGGTAGTGGCAGTTCCGGTGGGCAGAGGCTTTCCACGGCCGCCGTCGGTGACGGGGAGCGAGTCCATGTACTTTTTAAGATCAAGGTCGAGGAATTCCATGACGAGGTAGAGCTTGTGGCCGTCGGCGTGAACAATATTCAGGAGGCTGACGACGTTTGGGTGGTTAAGTTCTCTCAGGACGGAAATCTCGCGGATGGCGGTGCTGGGGACGCCCTCGTCTTCGGTCTCGAGACGGATCTTTTTGAGGGCGACGATGCGGCCATTGTGGCTGAGATCACGGGCTTTGTAGACGACACCATAAGTACCTGAGAAGGGTCAGTAAATATGTACCAGACATGACATGACATGGATGTTCAGACCTTCTCCGACTTTTTCTATTCTCTGGTAGTTATCCATGTTGGGTTTTGGTGGGGTATGGTGAGATGAGATACGTAGATGCTGGTGAGCGTGGTGAGGGGATGAGGAGATAAGGAGATGAGGCAATAGAGTTTGTCGCGGTGGGTTTATGTCGTATGCGATAAAGTGCGCGTTAATTCATGAGATTACTCGCTATGTTTCGTCCTTGCGATATCGTTGTTCCTTTGTCTGGCCTTTCCTGTTTGTTTTGTGTCCCTTGTCAATTGAAAATTCGATGCATTAACTTAACGGATCATTTTCCTCCCGACGCGTTTTTGTTGCGGGGACAACTAACGCAACGCGTCTTTGTGTTTGTCGTGTCTCCGCACCAACTCACTCACTGTGAATCACTCACTCACCGCTGAGAGACCGTTTGACAGTTTGCTCTGGTGTTTTCATTAACTATCTTTATTCTTCTCATTAATATTAACACTGTTGGGTCTGTTCTTTGCGCACATTCTTGACTGTTCATGCTCCTCATTGGCCGCTCGATCTAAGGGCCAAAGCCCTTACCCTCGTTGCTCACTTGTTCATCCCTGGAGTGGCGATGAGCGAAATCTCATTCACCAAAACAGATGAGGGCGGATTAACGACGCGACCGGCGTTGCAGTAAGGCAATATCAATCAGTGAATCGTCAACCGTGCACCAAACTGATCAGTGGGTTTTCTAGCTATCAAAATTGAATGATCTCATAAGGCTCGCAATAGTCAATGAGATACAGCGCGATCCATGCTCAAAGGCACCTGAGGTCAAGAAGCTACGGTAGACCTGAGCAACTGAGAGGTGATCTGGCGGTTTGCCATCATGCCACGTCCCTGAAATGGCTTGGTTTTATGAATGAGGCGGTCTGCCTGTCATTTGAAATTCAACAACTCACTAAGTCATCACTGTCAGTGCATGTTTAGCGCTGTGTTGGCTTCCATTATAGTGACTCAATCCCTGTAACGCAGTTCAGCTCTCATCAAACCCCACTAAACTATTGCCTGTAGTGTACGCCATAGCCAATATTTCACCTGTGGCGCCCAAGTCAACGGCAGTAGCATATTTTCCCCTGATGGAAAATAACCGTAAATTTAAGTTATGAGGAACCCGATCCCTCGTCGCCTTGTCTTGATGCTTTCCTAGGTAGTCAATTGATCGATCTCTCTTTTTTGTGCTCACTTTGCACTGTCCATTCACTACCGTTTCATTATGACTCGTCAATTGGCAGCAGTTCTGGCTGCTACTCTTGCTTTTAGTGGTGTTAGCGCTGGACCTTGCAAGCCTGTTTCTGCACTCTCCCTGTCGTCTACAGTTATTCTCGAGACGACTACAACTACGGCTTCTCACGGGACTTCTTCGTTTACAATCGCTGCTGAGGTGACCGAGACTACTGGTACTTTCGAGACCACAGTCACCGACGCTACCACTGGCACTACTATTGCTACCACGGATGCTATCGACACTGCCATCACCGAGAGCACTGCGGACACTACAACGGCCGGATCTATCACCACCTTCTTGACTACTACTACCACCGAAGAAACTCCCGAGCAGTCTACCACCACCACTGCTGGTCCCGTTGGGCCAGGTCCTTGTCTTGAGGAGCAGGTCCTTTACAACCCCAGTTTCGATGATAACAGCGATGCTTGGCCATGGGACTTGGACAGCGATGTCACCGTCGATACAGTGCAGCCGCGCTCTCCTTCCAACCTCCTGTAAGCTACCTCTTTTCTGCCACGATCCATCTATGAATTATACTAACAGGTCATGAACTAGCTTGAGCTACGTCACTTCGGACAGTCCATCCACCATGTTCTCTCAAGCTCTCCCCGCCTTGGGAGATTATGAATACGAGTTGGTCTACTACATCGCCATGGGCAATTACGCTGTCAATAACTATGACTTCCACTGCTATGCTACCACCTTCGTCAATGGAAAAAAGATAGGGGAGAGCAGTAACTTCGATGGATATGGCCCCTTCACATGGCAGCGAGTTAGTGAGGTCTTGACGCCACAGAGCTCCGGTGATGCTGGGGAACTGCGTTTCGAGATCCAGTGCGAAGGCGGATTCCGGCATGTTTACATGCGTGTTGATGATGTCAGTCTCACTCGTCGTTGCGGTGCGTGATTGAGACAACGGGGGACTAAGCGTTGCTTTAATCTAAGCCTATGAGACAATCGATGAGTCGGCATCTTGTGATGATGCGCGTTTCGCTGAGACTGGTGGCCTTCACCTTGCTTTGACTTGAGCAAATGACATTCCGTGTGTAAATAATTCAATCATATATCCAATTCATCAGTCAGTCTATGCCTATCCAAGTACTATGTCACCAAAGTGAAGGTAGCTCTATAGTAGACTACTCTTGTGCATCCTCCTATTTAACACCAAAATGCATGGTCGACATTTAACGCCTCATGAAATCCAATACACCTCACATAATCCCTCCCTATTTATTATTTTCCAGATCAAATATTCAGATTTGCAGTACCATCCCTAAAAACGTACTGCTGTTGCCTCTGTACTGGGCGTGGGGTAGGGTCTGGTCCTTCAGGATGAAGCTTCTTCACCCTCTGCCAGTGATGCAGGAGATGCTTCTCAAAATAGTTCTTGCGGTCATAGACATAAGGCACCCGTTCTGGGCCATTGCAGAACAAGCATTCGAGGCCACCCTTGTGGTTTCGTAGACCTGCCAGACCTTGGCGTAGAGAACGAAGGCGCTCCCATTCAGAGATGAACTCTACAAGCTCAAATGGCATTGAGTCACCCCAGTCGGGAGGGTCTTGGGGTAGGTTGAGATCAACTTGGACATATGGGTGAAATTTGTTGGCTTCAGTGCTGGCAGACTCAGATTGCTGAGCGTTCCCCGGCTCTGAGTTTAGCTTGTCGCGCTTATCACGCTTATCGCGGGACGAACGAGACTCAGCCTCAGCTTGTTGATTGGAGGCCGGTGGCGCGGATGGCTGTGATGCCGGAGGTGCTGAAGACTCTGGCCGGGGAGGTAAGGCCCGTTGCTCATGAGGGCTTGCTACTGATTGTGTCGACGAGGGCCCAGGTCCAGCAGTTGGTTCAACTTGCCGAAGTGGCGCTGGATGATAGGCAGCTCCCGGCGCTGGTTGTTGAGGTTGTTGTTGAGAGAATCCCGGTGGCGATCCAGCACCTCCTTGCCGGGGTTGAGGAAGCTGAGGTGGACGTACTCCAGCAGTAGATGGTTCATGGCGTTGCGGACTGCTAGCAATGGTGGAGTAGGGGTTATAAGAAGACTGGTATGGTCGTTCTTGTGGCCTGTTACTCGACACTAAAGGCGGCAGTAGGTTCGGATCTTGGAGTTGCGGATCGATGTCCGCGAGTGGCCGAGGAGGAGGAAGATTCGAAACTTGGCTTGATGATGGTTGGTTCCAGTGTGGTGCTGAGTAAGATTGAGATGCGCTATGAGTTGCTGGCTGGTAGGGAGGCCGCTGCTCGTTTTGCCTGTGGCCAGAGGCTGACCGAGAGTGGCTTGAGGGTGCGGATTGATAATGAGACGACGAAGGTCGTTCAGCAGATGCCCCGCCCTGCTGTGCCTGTACTTGGTTGTTTTGATATGCGGTTGGCCACTCGTGGCTGGTACGGAGAGGCGCCGTTTGCTGTGAGGGGACTGTTGGTACACTTGGTAGCTGGCCCGGTTGTGGTGGAGGCTGTGCTATAGGGGCGGCATACGGGCTGGTAAAGGATGGGCGAGACGTATGTGATGTCTGGTTGTGAGTTTGGGCGGAAGGAATTGGGGGAGAAGCCTGCGGAGGTGGCGGCAGCACCTGATTACGATTGCTGTGAGGAGATTCATGCATATGCCTGTGCATCAAGTGTGCAAGAGAAGGAGTGCGTTGCGTAGGTCTCTCAACTGGCTGAGTTTGCGCCTGCGTGTCATACTGCTGCGTTGGGGCCGGCTGAGGAGCAGCATGGTATTGTTGGGCGGGTTGCGGCTGTTGATATTGCACAACAGGCTGCTGTTGATAAGCTTGCGGGGACTGGTTATAAGACTGTGCTGGCGATTGCTGTGCCGGGTACTGCGCATTCTGATATTGCGATGGAGCCGCCTGTTGAGACGGATATTGCTGTTGAGAATCAGGTCGCGGATAGTGAATCGAAGATGTAGTGGACATGGGGGAAGCATGCGATTGGCTTGGCTGATATTGATTCTGATGTGACTGCTGGGGATCGCCTGTCTGCTGTAATCGCCCTTGTGTATGCCAGTACTGAGTCGTGGGGGGAGGTTCAGGCATCCGAGGTGTCTGATCATAACTTGCTCGCCTAGACGAGGTCTCTGGGTGGCTGGGTGCAGCGCTCGTGTAGTCAGTCAGCAGCTGTTGTTGAGAAGCCTGCGCTTGTCGTGGCTGGGGCTGCTGTAGATGTGCATACTGCTCAGGAGGTGGCTGGCGATATGCTTGGCTTATTGGACTCGGCCCTGCGCTGTATGGAGGGCGCGAGGAATAGTTATCGATCTCCATGGGTCCTGGCAACGGCTGTGTCGGCGGGGTTGGGAGTGATCCAGAGCCAAGCTGCCTACCGATGTTCCGGTTTGGGTTTACCATTTGCGCTTGGTGCTGATCCGGCAGAGACGAGTTTGTCACAGCTGAGCTGTAGATTGCTGCACGTGCTCTCTCTACATCCCCTTGCACAGGCCTATGTGTCGAGTCGTAAGATCTCCGGTCCCATGACTGTCCAGCCGACGAATTCAATGGTTCATCCCGCCTCAGTGCCGCCAGCGCGATGTCAACCGCCGCCAGGCGATCCGCGTCAGTACGTTGGGCTGCTGTCGTTCGTTGCTGTGTGTCGGTCAAGTCAGCTGCGAGAGCGGCAGTCAACTGTTGAATGACTTGGGCTCGGGAAGCCTGCCGTGACATCGTGCGTGCAGCAGCGGCATTATTTTCAGCGTCTGAGTCATCATCTGAAATGTCAATAACGATTATGGGCTTTTTCTCCTCCTTGACATCGTCACCAGGTAGTGGCCGTGGCGGATTCCTGGTGCTTGCAGGCCTTGGCACTGGCGAGGGTACTGGCAAGGGACGAGAGACGTTACTGGGGTGCGGAACGGACTGATGCCTTGGCGGCGCTGATGGTGCTCTTGCAACTGGAGGCGGAGGCGGAGGCAGCGGGTCGGCACTGGGCTGGGGAGCTTGTTGCTGGACAGGAGTAGCTTGTTGCCGGGCAGGAGCAGCTGGTTGTTGGACAGGAGCAGCTGGTTGTTGAATAGGAGCAGCCTGCTGTTGGACAGGAGCAGCTTGTTGCTGGATAGGGGCAGCATGAGAGTCGTCTTCTAAAACTGAAGCAGGCTCATCATCCAGAGGCTCAAATACCGCCGTCTCAAATTCCGTTTGAATTTCGTCGGAGACTGGAGGAGGAACTTCAGGTTCCGCTGGGGCTCATTAGCTGTAAATTCCGAGTTTGCATGCGGCGAGTAGTCATACCAGTTACAGGCGCCTGAGGCTTGGTCTGAGCAGGCTTGTTTGGGCGCTGTTCAGTTGGCTTTGGCGGAGGTGGATTTGATTCCTTCTCAGCTGGCCTCGGTGCCGTTGGCTTTGGTGCTGCCGGCTTTGCGACAGGCTGGCTTGGCTCCTTCTCAGCAGGTGTCGCTGATGCTGTTCTTGTTGTTGCTGGCCGCGGACCCGTTGGCTTGGCTCTTGTCTGGACCTGATTGGTTTGACGATTCTCGGCAGGCCTCGGTGTTGATGGACCTGGTGCAGTTTGATCTGATTCTTTTTCAGCTGGTTTCGACGCTGCTCTTGCTGCTGGTGGCTTTGGAGTAGACTGGCTTGCGTTCTTCTCGGCTGGTCTCGCTGTTGCTGGCTTTGCTGCTGATGGCTTCGGAGCAGGCTGGTTTGATTCTTTTTCTGCAGGTCTTGCGGGCTTTGGTCTGGGATCTGAAGCAGCCGGGGTCTTCGAACCCGACGATCTTTGTGCTGGCGGTGCATGCTGGTTAGGACCTTTCCCCGCCGGTCTCGCAGGATTCGCCGCTCCTGGCTTTGAGCTCGATGGCTTCGGCCCTGCTGGCTTATGAGACGGTGGTTTCGATGCAGGTCGACCATTTGACTCCTTCTCGTTTGGTTTTGTAGGGGCTGGCGTTGCTGGCTTCGAAGCTGGTGTGCTGGTAGTTTTTGATGTGCCCGAGGTATTATGGTGGCCAATCATCCTCAGCACTTGAGGCTTCAGTGCTGCTGCCCTGTGTGCTGCCATTTGTTCCGGCGTAGGAATTACCTTGGGAACCTCTGTTACTGGTGCTGTATCTGTCGGTGGTTCTGTTGGTGCATCTGTTGCTGGGGCCTGCTTCTTTGAATTTGTCTTGGCCTTGCTGGATTTTGAGGTCTTGTTTCCACTCGACTTGCTCTTTCTCTTCTTCGACTTCGCTTCTTCTGGTTCTGGAGCCTGAGATACAGTTCGCTCTTTGTGAGGCACTCCCTCGCCATCTTCGTCATCTTCCTGCAAAGCTGTTCTGGCCGGGTCAGCCTTTATGTATCTGTCAACCTCTTTGATGTGAGGAAGAAGATCATTGTTAAGCTTTGGGTTGAATCTCCGCAAGTCCTTTGCGTCAATCCAGTCGATAGCACTCCTGTTAGGAAAGTCTCGACCATCAAAGTACATGACCGGAAACATGCGTTCGTTGACGAGACGATTCCCAGTCTCATAAAGTTTGGCCCATCTGTATTCTCCAGACGCTTTATCATACTGGTAACAAGGTGGAAGGGTGTCTGCCAAGCCGCAGGTTTCGATAGATCCAGGAATTCCGATCTTGTCGAAGCTGCCCATTGGGAGAATGAGGACAGCAAGCCATTCCTTGGTCTTGTCCCAGTATGTCAAATAGACCTTTCCGCATTTCGGGTCAGTAATCCCCTCGAATTCGTCAGTGCTTGTCTGGTCTTGATGTCGCTGACTTAGTCGAGTCTGGCGTCGTGTTGACTCTGTTATTGGTGCATCCTTTTGTGTCTCTTTGTTAGTAGAAGATGCTCGTTCGGACTTTTGGCGTTTGGTTTTCGTCACTGGGCTCGAGAAGTTTCCCTTGCGCTTGGTCTGACAAGGTTGGTAAGTAATATATCAAACAAACTTGGAGGTGAATCATCTTACTCCTCCTGATCTCGTTTGTCGTGGTGACGGGGGAGCTTCTTCAGGTTCAGAGAATTCGGCTTCAGATACCTCATCCTCTTCTTCTGACGATTCGTCCTCGTCTTCGTCCTCATTTTCATCCTCTTCTTCATCCTCCCCTTCTACTTCTTCCTCGTCATCTTCTTCGTCATCAGACTCGTCCGCTTGTACTGTGATGGTTTCTGCGGCCGGACTCGGTGATGGACTGAAGGTATATCTGGCATGGCGAGCATGAATATCTTCGCGAGCAGCAATGTCTCGGCTCGATGCCTTTATTCGATTGCGAGGTTTTCGAGTCCTGCTTGCGATAGGCTTATCATCGACAGGTTCTCGCTCGACTGGCTCTGCTTCTGCTTCTGCTTCTGCTTCTGCTTCTGCTTCTGCTTCTGCTTCTGCTTCTGCAGCTTGGTCACCATCAAGCTCTACAGTGCTGTCCTCGCCAGCTTCCCTGTCGGCGGGCACCGTCTCCATAGTCTCTTCCTCTGCCGGTTCCTCAACGGTTTCATCTCCAGCAGTTTCATCTTCCGCAGGTTCCTCATTGGCAGGAACCGCTTCGAAAGGTTCATCTGCTGTTGGGGTTTCTGTAGGCGGCTCTTCTAGGGGTTCTTCGTTGTGGGGTTCAGTCTCAACAGGTTCTTGCATCACACTGTCCTCCTGGGGTAAGATGTCTTGCGCAGGTTCGTGATCAGCACCGTCTTCCATGGTGTCATCTATGGTGTCATCCATCAGGCTATCGTCAAACATTGGTCCATCGTCCATCTCATCATCTGCAGAAACAGGAACGATAGGTGCTGGTGCAGGAAACTCGGGTTCGACGGGCGCGCTCTCAACTCGATCAGTCCCAAGCCTCGTAGTGTCAGGCGTCATCTGGAATTGAGACTGTCGGCTGGATGGTCCCATGAGTTGGAAGAGATGGTCGCGGAACGAGTCCATGGTTTGCCGAACCTTCTGCGCGTGGATTCTTTCATAGTGCTCGATGTTGTTCCTTTGGTCGATTTCCAGTTCCTTCTTCTGGCCGCCCAGCTCAATCAGGTTTTCCTGAAGCCTGGACATTTGGTCCGGCGGCGCCGATGGTAATTCGGACCATATTTGGGCGATGCGATCTTGAATGGATCTCAACTTGTCCTCATAAATCTCAGTTGGCGATTTGATTGCCGCGAAAACGGCGTCATAGCGATAGACGGCATCTTTGACATCCCGAAACTGTCGTAGAGGCTCCTGGCCTGCCATTTTGGCTGACTCCTCTGTCGGTCGCGTTATCGACCCAGCATGCTAAGAGTGTGCTGAGTCCTCAGGTATTGGTTGTTGCTTGCGCGCCTATCGCTTGATGAGGCTCACAAAGTGTCGTCGAGTGGGCGCGAGGAGAGTGAGATTGTTGTTGATTGATTGAGTTTGGTGAGAGTTGCAATCTGTATCTGCTGCGCTGACGATTGCAGCTCAGGCCAGAAAATTGCAGGTAAGGGGGCTAGTGGCGGTGGGATCTAGTCCTATATGGGACTAGATATAGGCTTCTCATTGGGCCCTGGAAGCTCAGCTGTAACGAAATGCAAACATTCCTAGGTCATAGCTCTTAAAAATGGAGCTCCAATCTCGGCAAGTAAAAAGCAAAACTATCTATTGATGCCTTAGGCAAATAGTCTCTCGATAGCGCTCATCGTCGAGCAAAAACGCTTCAAGTCATCAGAAAAACACGAAAAGCAGTCAAATCTCGCGGCAAAAGTTGAGTTCCACGCATTGCGGGGTATGCTGTAAACACAAGAGACGAACTTGCAGCCTCATTCCAATTCCACGGCGGAAGATCCCGGCCACTGTAGCTCAGCATTACCCGATCAGACTAAGCAGATTGGGAATAGCTTAGCCCCTGAGCGGGGGGCAAAACTCGGTTAGAAGGTAAGCCGCGTTAAAGATCCCGACAGCCCCGCTTGTTTGTTGTCTCCTCGTTGTCTCACACGTGCCACTGTCTTGAATACCCTATAGCTAGTAGAAAGACTATTATTGATTATATTATATTTTACCCAAGCTAACTCTATAAACAAACTCTTATAAATATAGTTAACTTTTCTCTTGTTATCTTTATCTTTATTTAATCTATTTAAGCGATCGTAATAGTTTTAGCCTAAATTCATGCTATAAGTATTTCCTTTTCACGTGAATGATCCAAAATGACAACAGGGTTACTTCAATATGTCGGTGTCGTGAGCAATACACCTTTCAAACATGTAGTAAGGCGTATCGCAGCAATGGCCAACTTCAAATAGGCTATGAGATACACGCTGACCATATGCTCAGACATTGATGAACAATCTATCAAGCGCACGTGACGTTCATATACTTGAGCTACTATGAGCTCATAGATTGAAACAACGCGCAAGGACTCCCTTCAAAATCCTTCAATTCAAGCCCTTTCGCGTGTGCAAGCGTTAAACTGACGCGTGAGAATAAGAACTTGTTCAATGTACAAGGATGATCCGTGGACCTTCCAGGCACGCGCCAAGGTCGCGCCGCGAAGCCAAGAATCATACTACGCGCATCTTCAACTCTCCATCCATCGAATGGCATCGATGGTCTAACAGGCGTGAGACCTCGGGTCCGCATCTGCTTCATCAGTGAGCCAAGAAGCATACTGGCGCATGTTTCTGAGCAGCCGGCTTTGCCTTCGAGGAGATCTTGTTGGAGACTGTAGAGATGACCGAAGAGAGTATTGAGAACGAATTGACGATTGTCATCGATTTTATCTGTAAACCAATTAGGATCTCCGACGGAAAAGTAGTGTACCGTGTCGTTACCTAATATTGGCTGGGGTATTGGTAGGTCAACCACGTATTTGCCATTGTCATACAAGAGCAGCATCTTCGTCGCGGTTGTAAATAATGATTCTTGTCTGAAGACCCAAGAAATAAAGAGCCATCGCATCGGATCCTGCTTGACGAACTCTTCCGGCGGTCCGAGATAGCTCACCCAAGCAGCAAAGACCAGCTCCATGATCTCGTGACACCCGTAGTAATCGACAATAATTGCTATGTGCGAGAGCGTCTCCACTGATATCCGTTTCGGGACCTCGCGATGGTGACCGTGGATGATGTCGAGCAAGATCACGAGTGCCTCGGCATCCCATTCGCTAGCCTGGAGCTCATAGAGCCCTTGATCATTTGGCCGTGACTCTTTGAATTGGCTTTCCAGCATCGCCCGGAAAACCGGTGAGACAAGACTCAGATGTCTCGACGAAACCCGGAATTCGACCTGCGTAGACCCGCCCTCTTCTAATGAACCTCTCGGATAACTCTGGTCGTTATCCAAAGTCATCGGTGAGTCGCGTCGTGCCTTTGTTGTTTCCATCAACCCCGCCTCATCGGACCCAAGCCGTTCATACTCCGGCTCCGAGTCCACTTGGACCTCATTTTCCTCTTGTAGATGCGCGTTGGGGTTTTGCAGAATAAGTAGAGTATCAGCACGAGGGTCAAACGTAAACGGCGAAGGCTTCATTTTGGATTATGGGATCGTTTTGTTATGATTTGAAACTGGTAGGTTTTCATTGATTGAGGGGAAGCTGAGGCTTGGTATGCAACATGGCTGCGTCATCTGATCAAGTTGGAGTAAGTGATGAGCATCCAACATCAGCCGCTAGACCAATCGAGGCGGGATTTGGAGTCGCACAATACCGACGACCGCCGGCCATAATACCGAATTGCCGCTGATATGTGAGAATTCATTACAAAGCGCCCAACACTCTCACATACACAATACCTCTGTAGAACTCATCGTCGTGGCCTGGCCCTTTTGGCCCGGACTACATGGATGCTTTGGTGCAGACAAGACCTCGCGCAAAACCATCACGAAAAGTCTGGTTGCATCTCCTAGGTTGTAATCTTGGCTAACATTGATATCAAGTGACAAGAAAAGACCCGACGACAAACTCATGAGGAGCGCTTGATATGTGGTGTCCTAATGCGAGGTTGTTGCCTTTGGCGACCCGGCACCAATTCAATGGTGTTATCCACCACGACCATCAGCCATGAATACTGCCTTCAAGCAACTTCTCATACCGTACGCTTAATATGAGTGCCTGGATAACTCACCATACTTGGGCCTTTGGTGATTTGTTATCCTTTGCTCATCACACACGAGTGACGAACGAGTAAAAAATGACTGGCGTCGATTGGATGTCAATGTGACCTGCCACAGCGCCCAGAGAGCCTTGCAAGCCGATAAACGATTGCTTGGTGATGTATGCCACTATCATGTTGTTCCCTGATGGCCATGCTCGCCTGAATCTTAGTTGGTCACAGAATCATCCAGCTCCGGGTCATCCGATCCGTGTAACCGCTTCCTCCAAAGAAGGGGGGAACTTTGGTTAATTCTATCCTCACAAGCCTCGCTTATAGCCTGGTATACTTGGGATGCTACGCGTTGCTGGTGTGGACTCGGGGTCTGATTGTGGTGTGTGGACGTTGCGAGCAAGCCTCCTATGGCATCTCGAAGGGACATAAACGGCCGTGGACAGGATGCGTCGGATACTTCGGCTTTTAAAACGCTCAAATTATCAAGCAGTTATCATTCGCCGCTAGTTATACAAATCGGTTTGCGAGTTGGCTTACCCCGGCCACGGTATCAAGATTTTACTTGTTCAACTCCTATGACATCTTGCCTAGCATATGACAACAAGAAGGAATTATTTTGGCGAACAAACGATAGAGATTGTCGTGCACGGCTTTCAAGTCCTCGGTAGTAGAGTATGGCTGTATTGGGAGACCAGGTCGAGAAATCTTGTCAAACATACAATGGCAGTCATGGAGACCTTATGGGTTATGCAGCCACTCCAAGTAAGATACTGGTAACTCAGACAAGTTTGGCCTAACGATCTCGCCCGTTTCTGTGTGAAAAGGAACCCAGGCACATCAATTCAGAACGGAAGATTGTAGGGATCCAGGCAAGTGGCATCGAAGGGTTGGGAATCTTGTGCCGGAAGACGAGACGACTGTGAAATGCACTGATCCGGGGTTGTACTGTACTTACTATGAGCGGCTGATGTCCGAGTGTCTCGGGATCTACCCAGAATGTAACTCGGGCCCTTTCCGATATACTTTGCAAGGTTAGGGTATGTAAGGTGGCATTCAAAGCATGCCTATCCCTGTACCAACTCTATCCACCGGTTCGTTCACCAACTTCGGTCAGACACAATCCAGGCATACGCTCCAGAAAGTCTAGATTCTCTTGGCACTGCTTTATTAAAAATATATCGCTATTGATAAGTTTGTGTCATTTTATCTTTCATATACAGTACATTCTAATCAGTCACTCTTTTTGGTAATTTTTGAAGTAGGCAATTTCCCAGAGTCAAGTCGGTCTAATTATACACACGACGCTGAAGGAACCTTGAGCTAAGACGCATTTAATATCTATATATAATAAAATAATTGGCGATTGGCGGATGTAAGAACTGAAGCGAGTCTGTCTGTGATCCTATAATCAAGCATCGAAGACAGTGTTAAGAAGCCAGTCACCTAGCAGTTTGCAATATGCTTCTGTCTTGAGCTCTGCATCCTTTACCGTCTCTTTATCTCCAACCCTCTCACGCATGGGAAGGCTATCAAAACCATGTAGGACATCCGGCACCAGGAGCCATCTGACGCTGCCGTCAGGGAAGGTTTCCTGCCAAGCGAATCGCTTATCTTCCAACTCCAGCTCCCCAGGTTTTCCAGGTTCTGAACGCCCGCAGCAAGCAATCTCGGAATCAGTGTCCGATATTCCGGAGCCTCCCCTTGCTCGTGCCAGACGGGTTGCACACTCCAGACTCTCCTTTGCCAACATGTCCAACTCCGATGCGATGATGAAAACATGGGGAGGGAGATCATCTGGATCAGCGCACGGTCCAGGGCTCACGAAGGGATCTCGCAGGTCTTGTCCAACCGGCAGATAACTCCAATCGAAGAGCGGGGCCATATCGAGGAGGAGATCGCGTGCGGACGTGCGCGGGGAGCCGAGACTAGCATCCGTTTTATACTGACGCGTGATAATTTTTGCCTCTGGGGAACGGCTGAGATCAAGTGCGCCGTAGACAGAGATGGCTGCACGAGGGTAGCAAGTGCAGTGGTCGGACTGGAACAGGCGCTGAGACAAGCCCAGGCTCAGATTGCCGCCTGCGCTGAACCCACAGATAGCGACACGTCCTCCGCCTGCCTTGGCAATAGGGAGAGACTCATCATCCAAAGCGGCGTGGTATAGCGAGACAAGATCATCTAAGCCAGTAGGGAAGGGGGCTGCTGGGGCTTTGCTGTAGTTCAGTGCAATGACCAACACGGAGTGAGTGTCGGAAAAGGAACGGTTCCAGGCGTCATCATCCTGGGAGGAGCCTATGCAAAAGCCGCCACCATGAATAGTAAACAGTGTTGGCAGCGTCTTGGATGAGCCGGCCTCATAGGAAGAAGGAAGAAAAATGCTACAACGCTGATCAGCTCTGGAACGTGAAGACAGGGACTTCGAAATGCAGACGCTGCTCGGAAACGGAAATTCAGAACCGAGGCGTCAAAAATTCGTGCAGACAACTTACCGCACAGGCAAATGACCTCTCACATTGTATGTCTTGATAATATTGGGCGCGTTGGCTGAAGTTCTGCTGAACGAGCCCAACCAGTCAATGGTTGTGAGAGTCGCTTGTATTGCCCGGATTTGGACATTGTATGCGATGCGGCGCGTCCAGGGCGGGCTCCCCTTTACCAACTGGGCGTTAGCGTGAAAATCGGCCATTTTATTTGTGATGGTGGTATCTAAAGAATTCTACGTGATGTAAGGCGGGACAGACGGGGTTCTTTAACCTGTCACGCAGTCTTGAGTAGGTCGGTCATTGTCACGCTTCGATTGGCTGTGTGTCAAGTCCACATGGGTGCTCCTGATAAAGAATTGCAATCTAGATATGGGCCTCTAGTAGCGGCTTGATGCCAAGTATTTGCCGTGATGCACAACCGGTATGGAGTCAAGATATTAAGCTTTCTCTCGCCCGAAGCTGTGATTGCTTCGATAATGCATCTCGGTGTCCTCCTGACCGAATATCTAGACTATTCGGGGTGCGAACACCGACGTTTTGTCTGATGCTATCCCATGTACGGCCAAAGGGCCCTTTGAGTTTGCTTCCCCAAGATCTTGAGACAAGGGGCTGAGCCTCTCCGCAGATTCCGTCTGGGGCCCCATTCGATTCTCGGTTGCACTAGCTTGCGTCTGGAGCCTCGTTTCTGCTGTCTTATCGAAGTCCCCCACGTGGAGCTATCCCTCTCCCCTCATTGTGATGTACAGCCGCCGCCAATCTCAGCATGGTTCTTGATTCCAGACGCGGCAATCACGGCAGATGTTTCGACTCAATCCCATTGACTCCTCCCAATCTTGCACAATATACTAATCATTTATTGACCGAGGTTTACCTTGTACAATCTTGCGGGGTAGAAGAAGCGAGCGATTACCCCATGCTGACCATAGCATACCATCTCCTTGCTCACAGGGCGTTGCAGTAGTGTCAAGCCTCCCCGCATTATTTCAATTTCCTGGGGCAATTGCTCTATCACACACAACTAGTCAAAGTTTAATTAGCATCAGCGTAACCTTCCAGCTGGTCAATCTATATAAGCCTGGGCCCCGTCTCCAGGTCAACTAATTTTTCAAACTTGTACAACTCCACGTCTCAAGGTGGTGTATCTCATTCTCAACCGCCTCTCATTTCTGCCACGATCCATTATTCCATAGTCTTCGAAAGCAATTGGAGTTTGTCAACATGGCGTCCGACCCAGAGGTTTCTGCAGCGCCTGCAGGCGACACGAAGAAGTCAGCCCTGCCCACAGATGACCAGCGACCCCCTTCAATTGAATATGTCGAAAACCCCGACCTCGAGCCGACACCCAAAGTCGCTATATCCACAATGTTGGCTGTTTTCGTAAGTCTATTTGCTCAAATTTGATGTAAGATTGTGATCTGGGCTGTACTGACAAATGACTTCTTCCTTGTAGTTCATGGGCCTGACCTACGTTCCCGCCATCGCGACCGGATTTATCATGCCTACTCAGATCCTTCAGCAGATCGGTATGGCATTGGGAGACACCGAGAATATCGCTTGGATTCCTGGTAGTTGGTCCATCGGCTCTGCCGTCGCCTTCTCTATTGCTGGTGGTTTGAGTGACGTGTTTGGACGTCGATACGTCCTATTGTGCGGCCAGACTATCGTCCTGGTTGGTGGTGTAAGTTGCCAGACATGTTCTGCAAATGGAGAATACCTCTTTTCTAACAGAATTGCTCGCTAGATTGTCTGTGCTGTTTCGCAGACTACACTACACATCGTTGCTGGAACTACTTTGGTAGGCTTTGGTGCTGGCACCATTATGGTCGCGTATCCTGGAATCGCTGAGCTCCTGCCCAACAAGTACAGGTACGTATTTTTATTCAAACTTCGAGGCGAGAGCAGTTTCTAATTTCATTTCTAGAGGTATTGGCTTGGCGTGGACCGAGTTCTGCATCACCATCCCTTGGGGTTCATTAGCCGGCCTCATCGCCACCCATCTATATCTCAAGGCGAGCTGGAGATGGTGTTACTATATTACCATCATCTACGCTGCTATCTGTCTGATCGGAACCTTCATCTGCTACTTCCCTCCATCTCGACCCCAGCATGACTTCGAGAGGACCCGCTGGCAGCAAGTCAAGGAGCTCGACTATATTGGACTTCTCCTCTTTGCTACCGGCATTACAGTGTTCCTGATCGGCGTCACCTTCCTCGGCGCTACCCATAGGTCCATGACCCTCGTTGCGACAACTATCTCGATCGGTGCCTGTATCTTCATCGCAGCCTTTGTCTACGACTTTACCGTCCCGAAGAAGCCACTTTTTCCCATCAAGATCTTTCGCATGTACCGAGAATTCACTGTGTATCTTGTTGTCCTCTTCGTGTCTGGCATGATCTGGCAGGGAATTGTCACGCTCGGCAACCAGGGCACTCTGTTTATGTTCACCAATGATATTATCGAAATCGGTATCATCTCAGTTCCCGCAAGCATGTCCGGAATCATTGGAGGTTGGGTCATGCCTAGTCTTGTTCACAAGCTCAAGCACATCCGGTATCAGTTTGTCTTCGCCCTTCTCATGCAGACTGTCTTCACCGCATCATACGCCGCTGTGGTCCCCAACAACAAGACTGGTTGGACTATCCTCCCCATGTTCGGTCAGTCCTGCTTCACCTGGGTCACAGTCTTGTCCTACGTCTCTTCCGGTCTCTTGGTTCCTCAAGAGGACCTCGGAGTCTCGGCCGGTCTTATGGGCACATTCCGTAGCGCTGGTGGATCGCTCGGTAACGCCATGTTCAGCACGATTTTGACCTCTATCGTCAACCGCGACCTCGGCAACAACATTGCTGGGGCTGCTATCGGTGCGGGATACTCTCCCAAAGACCTGCCTACCTTGATTCCAGCTGTCATCCAGAATGCAGTCGGCGTTCCTATGGCCATGGCCAAGGTCCCCAACGTAACAGAGCCCGTTCTCCAAGCCACAGCTGCCGCGTTCAAGAACACATACGCTCATGCATTCAGAACCGTGTTTTACTCGACCATCCCCTTGGGTGTATTGGCCATCATCGCGGCCTGCTTTATCCGTGATCCAAGTCACTTGCTTAACAACCATGTGGCTGTCCATCAAGAGAAGGAAGTCCTCGGAAAGAAGAAGGATATCGAAATGGAGCCCAAGATCATTGATTAAACGCATTAGCATATAGGTAGTTCAGATTGTTATATCATCAAGCAATACATATCTACATATTTGACATGAAGAAATTCCTGCTGTGAAGGAATCACGTCTCTAAACCTTAAACCTAAACTAGCATGACAGGGCTGCATCCGACTCGATCAGACGATGTCGGGGGTTGCAGTGTTGGCGCCACCGCATTTGACCAGGCATGAATAAACAAGGTTTAACCTAAGCTAGACTGACATCGGTTAGGCCTTGGCCCATGCCCGTAGCTACTGTAGCTTGATATGTATGGAGGGACCAGAGAGCATTGTCGGTTTCGTTATGCTGTACCAAAAGGTCCGGTTGATTGCCATTTCACTTGATATGTGTAACCAGTCGCCTTGGGATGTATCTTACGAAGTTTATTGCTGATACGAAAGGATATGTACTCTATGGAAAACTGATAAGTTATAACTGACTATAGCTTGGATCTCTCTTCTCCGTCCAATTTCGCCTTCTCGGCTGCATTCAGCTCTCGTCTTTCTGGACCACCTCGACTACCATCACCAAGGAAGGTATCCTCACGATGCTCATATTCAGTATGGAACTTCCACTTCTCTGCTAAGTGACTGGGCAGCTTCTTCTTCCAAGCTAATGCCATACATTCGCCCAAGACTGGGAGGAACTTGAACGCGCTAAGAGATGTTAGCTAGGTGACAATAACGAGGGCTGCTCTCACTTACTGTCCACTTCCGCCTCCGCCAACAAAGAGGTTCTTATAGTCAGGATGATAGTCCATGATGAAGTCACCAGTAGGTGTATCTGTGTACCAGCACAGAGCTACCCTGGCAAGGGCACGATCAGCTAGCTCCGGCAACATCTCGCGCAAGCCCGCTCGAAGACGTTCCTCAGCATCAGCTGGAACAAAGTTCTTTCGCTCCCGAGATACAGGAGGCGGAACGGAGATGTTGGACTTGACAGAGTTATTGTCGCCCTTTGAAGGCGCTCGAGTATAGCCCCAGCCATGAACAGCAAACTTGAGCATCTTGGTATCTTCGTGGGGAGGAAAGTTGAACCATCCGGTGGCGTAGTTCATGTAAATAGGAATGTTCTTATACTTGGCCATCTCTTCGTCTGTGAGGCGAAGGAAGCCGAGCGCTTGTGCCGTTGATAGTGTTGAGTTGTAGGTAGGAACGATACCCGAAGACCAAGCACCTGCTGCAAGAATGAAGTGATCGCCTCGAACAGGAGTCCCCTCAAGTGTCTTGACTGCTTTGATGACACCTTGAGCGTCGCTGTCAAAGCCGACGACGGTTCCAGCTCGACCAGCGATGAAGGAGATGCCTAGCTCGAGACATTCATCACGGAGTTGCTTGATGGCCTTGTTCGCATCGGCCCAGCCGCCAGACTTGTTCAAGTAGCCCTCAAAGTTAGGTTGGGCAAGTTCGCCAGTCAAAATCGGGAATCTGCGCTTGGTACCAGCAGCATCTGCCAATCTGGTATAAGGCAGCTGTCGCTTATCAAGCTGTGCAATTGTCTTATCTGTCCAAGACTTCTCAGGCGTACTCCTTGAACCAGCAATGACATAGTCTGTCTGGTAGAATATACCCTTATACTTAGGGTCTTGAGACCATTTGCGATAAGCTTCATACGCAAGGGAACAGTAATCGGTGTCGGCGTAGTCAAATCGGATGACCCGGGAGATGTCCGAGCTGGAACCATCCGGCACCTGAAGAGGTTAGCGGATCCACGTCACTGAAACTGGGGTACTTACAGGCGGCATGTGCCTGTCAAGGACAGTAATGTTCTGGTGGCCTTCTAGCGCGAGCTGCTTGGCTGTAGTGAGGCCGAAAAGGCCTGCACCAATGACTACGATCTTGCTGGTCTGATCCATGACGAGAAGATGGAGGAAGGCGATGCTGTTTGGTAGGTCAGATTGAGCGTCTGGCTGAAAACTGACGTCTGATATACTGCACTCAAGTGTCTGGTGGGGACGGATGTGAACTCTTGTGCGACCCTATCTACAGTGTCAATGTGCCGTGCACGTGAGCGGATCCTCAGCAAGAGAACCAACTTGCGACATGTTGATTGATAGGTAGCTTAATACAATTGAGGAAGCATGATAAACCACATTTTGATTTTTGCATGATCCCCCGACGATCTAATCTTTACTCCAACTTCACTCAAAATATCTACTATGCCAATGTTTCCTTGAGGATGCTCGATCAGGTGAAGATGATAATATTCGCAAGCCACTTGGGCTAGATCTTAGGACTGTATACAGCACACAGATATGATTGTGATTGTTCGGTCAAGGTAGGGTGTTAGTTGGAGAATAGGAAAGTGATTGAGGTTACTGTATGTCATATATGTCCGGCATGAACTGTGAGAAGATATCGTTCAAATTCACTTCCTCAAGTTCCCCAACGTCAAACATGAAAGGATCAAATGAATCCTCTCTTTGGCTTGGCGCCAACTGGCTCACCTGTGTCTCAGTCAAAGGATGAATGTAATGCGTTGAGATGCGAATCATAGCATCTTGCGGACGACTTGAGCTTTCTCCGCATAGCGGCGTCATCTGGCTGATCTTGGGATCTACAAGAGCCCAAAACAGAGCTGGATGGAAGACAATAGAGATGCCCTTACCAGCTGGTGGCTGTGAGCTATTGTCCGCGGTAGAGTCCAAGGTCTGTAGTAATTCGAGCTGAAAACCTGTTAGCGCCCGGGCTGAGTAGCTACGAGATCCGAACCTTTTGCGCAATATGCGGCCATGTCGATGACAGCCTCTCCAAGAACCCTTTGCACCACTCAAGATCGCCCTTTGCCTTTCCGGCGACTTTCGAATCAATCGCACGTTGGAATAGCCAAGGTATCGTTGAGACTACAGCTACAAGCTGTCCTACTAAAGGGTCGCAGATCTCGAAGCGCAGCTCCTCGCATAGGCGTAAGAGTTTGAACACCCATGCTGAGTTAAATAGAGCCTGGTCAACAGTCTGCTGTAAAAAGGAACGGGCCTGAAGCCCACTCGATCTATCTCGCATAGCTACCAGGTGAATGAAAGGATGATGTAGGATCGCAGTGATGGCGTGAGTAACGACTTGCATGAGAAGCCACGGTATCCAGTACTCGCGCTGATCTTGAAGCTCTGCGGCCATTCTCTTGGTGAAATGGACGTTTCTTAGCAGATGGCTGTGGGGAAGCTTGGTTTCATGTTTGTAAAGCTCTGCACAGAGGATGTAATACATTGAACCCGGTAACCATGCTGTCTCTGCTTTTCCGATTCTGACTTGGTGCATGTATGATGAGAGGTGACCCCACATCTCGATGACGTTGATATAATATGCGGTCACCCCAAGATCCTCGGATGCATCGTCTGAGAAGAGATCTGGAGGGCACTCGCCATCATTCGTGGGCGGAAGTGACGGTGGCCTACGAGCGCTAGCTGGGTATCTGTGTTCGTCATTGTCGTATATACTACTACGCTCTTGAGGCATGAATGTTTGCTCTAGAAGAGCAACGGTCCAGTGGCATCTGAGGCTGTCTTCAAGGCCGGGTGATGATTCATAGAAAGAACTTTGGGATAGATTTCGGAGAGCCTCGAGTCGCGACATGGTTCCGATGCTCATCCATGCTCGGCCTGGCTTACAAGCTGGTTCGCCTGCGTCAGTTTGCCGCCCATGAGAAGAACACGGAATTGACTTACCAGCGACGTCAACTAGGACAAGCAAGCATAAGGCTTGCACAATCTCAAGCTTGGGAATGCCCTGAGAGGCAAGGATGGCGACCTCTTGCTGTGCAGAGCTACCAAACCACTCAACCGCCTTGGATTGTTTTCCATTGAAGAAGTCATGCGCACTATAGCGCACAGTGAGCGCCAGGAAACTGTAGAGAAGATATTGAGGTGCCGAAGTGAGAGTGTCCCGGAGTTGAGATATGTTGAAAAGTTGTAAAGGTTGGAGGTGTAGTTTGACACGATAGATCTCTATAAGATGGTCCAAAACCTCCGACGGCACATCTGGACTGGAAAGTTCAGTAACAACAATATTTGGGCGAAGAAGGCGACATACTTGTTCACATCAAAGGATGCATCTATAGATGGGGGCGAGGTCATGACAGGACTTGTGCTGTACTCTGCTTGCAAACTTGTAGATGGGATACTTGCAGAAGTACTTGGAGAGGGTCCGGGGCCAGTCGCTGAGGCTGACGATGGTCTAGAGAATGAGCAGAGAATGAGCCACCACTCCGTATATATGGCTATTTGTCAACTTACTGAAGTAACTCATAGATGCCCTTCACTTGCGATTCCAGCATCTGGAATCGTTCCTGTAAGTCATCTCTTTGGGCACTTTTCGTGTTAGCTTCCTCTCATTGACTGGTATGATTAGTCCTACCTTTTGGTGACTCTATTGCTTTTTCGTGCAGTAGTTCTTACTGGTTCCGGAGACCGGTAAGTGCATACTTGATTAAGCCGTCCACAGAAAGAGCAGGTCGGCCTTTCACCCGTGCATTTGCTCTTCTTCTTCCTATACAAAGTCAACCCAATTGAATCCGATATCTATGATCACGGTATCTTACCGGCATGGCTCACAAGCCTGTTTACTCCGGGGCTCCATTTTGATAAAACAGCCGTTCAAAGGCCGGGACGGATGACAAAACTCATCCGAGTTGTTGTGATCAGCAGATTCAGATATGGAGATGGGGACGGAACCCGGAAGTTGAATTGATCATCCAGAGGCACGTGAGCGGAAGCTAGGAGATATCTACCTATCTTACCCCACCGAAGCTTATCGGGCCAGAGTGCAATGAAGTCTGAAGGGTAGGTCGAGAATGGATACTACGTTCGGTTATATTCAGGCGATTTCCCATACTATCTTTGCCAGAAAAATGTGTTCAACACAATTGTCACGCTGCTGAGCGGCCTAACTTATTGTAAGAGATGATGGATGATACGTACTGGAGAGCCTAGACTCCTTGCAGTAACTCCGCTCATACACCAATGGAGTCTCACGAACCATTGTAACGTTGTCTCTACGCATTACATCACTTGAAAGTGGCTTGCATCTATAAGGCATCAGTGAGGGGTCAAACAAGATACTCTTCTGACGACGTCTTCCTTTCAATACTCATCTCCAACTTTTATCGACATATCCTTGCAGTCATGGCAACTCACGCTACTTACCCCAGTCTACGGGACAAGACCGTGCTCATTACAGGCGGTGCAGAAGGCATCGGTGCTGCTACAGTGGAGCTGTTCACGCTACAGGGCAGCCAGGTCATCTTCATCGACATCGCTGAGGACTCAGCGAAAAAGACAATTGACCGCGCTGTATCGCGCGCCAAAGACGCCAATGTGCAAGCCAAAGCACCGATCTTCTACGATTGCAACGTTTCACATTTACCAATGCTGCAATACACGGTCAAGAGAATCCAAGATAAACATGGCATGATACATATCTTGGTCAATAATGCTGCGGCTGCTGGTAACAGAGCCAGGCTCGAAACAGAAAATGTCAGACCTGAAGATTGGGAAGTAAACATCAACACCAATCTTCGGCATGTTTTCTTCATGAGCCAAGCTGTTCTTCCGGCGATGAGAGAGGCGCAGAGCGGGAGCATCATCAATCTTGGGTCAATCACCTGGCGCATCCCCGCTCAAGGAACTCCAGGTACGTTAACATTTATATTTCACATCGCAGTCTGCTGACAAGCCCAAGTCTACGGCGCGTGCAAGGCTGGCATCATGGGCCTTACCCGTACTCAGAGTAAAGAATATGGCAAGTACAACATTCGCATCAATAGTGTTATGCCTGGTGCCATTGCGACCCAGCGACAGAGGGATGAGGTTCTCACGCCCGAGTATCGTGAAGAGGTTATGCGCGGCCAGAGTTTGCAGCGAGATCTGGAGCCGGAGGAAGTAGCTAAAGTGATTGTGTTCCTGGGTAGTGACGAAGCTAGTGCAGTGACGGGCAGTTCGTATGTTGTTGATGGCGGTTGGTGCAGCGATCCATGAGCAGTGGCTGGTCCTGGTCTTTATGCTGCAATCGAACGCGTATATATACGAGAATTAAGATTATCAAGATTTTCCAATGCGATTCCGAACTGAGGCTCGTCGCGGAGGCATTCTCCGGTGAGATAGGTTCTTGATCAAAGATGTCGGGCCAAGATCCGAACCCCCTCATCTCAGTGGGTCTACATCACTGTCAGCGAGCGGGGAACTTCAAGCCACGAACTGCATCAAGAGATCAATCGCGTTCTCGCCAATACCCGTTACCAATTAATATCTTTAGAAACTCCTGCTCAAATATGGAACCATGGAACCACACAGCGACACAAATTCTGGAGAACATTCGCTCTGGTAATCTCACAGTTGAGCAATATGCTTCATCACTACTTGAGCGAATCAAGCAACGAGATGACGATGTCAAAGCTTGGGCGTATCTTGACCCAAAGGCTGTTTTGGAACAGGCCAGAAAATTGGATCAAGTTCCAAAGGATCAGCGAGGACCATTGCATGGCCTTCCTGTTGGGATCAAGGACATCATATTGACCAAAGGTTGATTTTCAAAAGCATGCTATCAGAGACAGAACCAGTCGCTGACAACTTATCAGATATGCCGACCGAACATGGTTCAACCATCTATAAGGATGATCACCCCGTAATCGACGCTGGGTCGGTCATGATTCTCCGCCAAGCAGGATGCCTGATCTTTGGCAAGCCAAACCAACTTTTCTAAACACCGATTTCTAATAACTTCCAGGTAAAACTACAACAACTGAGTTTGCGGCATCCTTCACCGGTCCAGCTACTCGCAATGCACATAGTACCGCTCATACCCCAGGAGGCTCCTCAGCCGGTTCAGCCGCCGCAGTAGCAGACTTTCAGATCCCGGTTGCACTAGGTTCCCAGACTGTAGGCTCCATCGTTCGGCCGGCTGCGTTCAATGGCATCTACGGCTTCAAACCTACCTGGGGAGCTATAACAAGAGAGGGACAGAAGTTTTGTGCTCCAACTGTTGATACGATCGGCTTCTTTTCCCGCAGCGTCTCAGACTTTGAGATCCTAGCTGACGTGTTTGCTTTGCATGATGATGAGAAAAGCACGTTTGAAGATATCAAAGGCTCGAAATTTGCCGTATGCAGGACTTCGAAATGGGACTTAGCTGGAGACGGCACGATCGCTGCTATGGCTAAAGCTGTAGAGCTTCTCAAAGCACATGGCGCCGAAGTCGAAGAGCTTGATCTTGGACCAGACTTTGACCAGGTCATTGATTGGCACTTGACCCTCGTACGCCTCGAGGGTGCAACGAGTCTGTGGCCAGAGTATTACCAAGACAAAGATAAGCTTGATCCAGTGTTGGCTAAGGGAGTGGAAGAGAAGCACAAAATTTCACGAAAGGCCCAACTCGATGCTTATGACGGGCTTGCAGCCCTACGACCGCGTTTCGATAAGATGGCAGATGACTATGTCGCTGTGCTGGTTCCGAGTGTCTTTGACGAAGCTCCTGAAGGCCTTGGGAACACAGGAAGCCCTATTTTTGCCGCGACTTGGACGGTGAGTCTATCTATGCCGGATCTTGGATTAGCTGACATGGACAGGCGTTACATACACCGGTGGTCAATATTCCAGGTTTCCGTGGGATGAGTCATTTACCTGTTGGTGTTTCTCTTGTGTCTGCGAGACTTCGTGATCGTCACCTCCTCAAGGTGAGCAACGCTGTTGGTCAAATTTTCGAAGCTGAGGGTGGGTGGAATGAGTAGTCCATGCCGGGTTAGTCACTTGACTCGTCGTTGACATCCCGAGAACTTTGTTGCAAGGCTAGCCTGGAATCGTGAGGAAATATTCAGTTCTCAGTCCTTGGGGAGTCGAGGGGATGCTTGATAGAAAGTCTTGTTGCTTGTCTAATTCTATGTCTATTTGAACAGTAAAGAAAAACCATCCCGTCTATCGTCGATGATCATCCTCCTCATCGTCAGACCCTATCAAGAACTCCTCTTCCCTCCTCAATTCTTCCATCTGAATATCATCATTCTTCAGTTTCGTGTAAACCTGTCTCTGCCTCCACGTCTTCAGCCTTCTAATTCCGTAAACAACGGCAAGGATAAACGCCGACATCATCACGGCCATGATCCCCAGAGACCTCCATAATCTCCAGCCTCGTATGCAACAAGGATACCAGTACATAAAGACACCAACCGCCCACTCTTTCCAGCCCATCTTTCGCGCATGATCACGCACAAGACCCTTGCGAATCAAATGCTTGAATCGAGGTCCGTTGGGTCCAGAGTTGAAGCGCTTGAGACCAAAGTGCGGCACCGTTTCTTGCCGTGGGTCAGAGTCGGGATAGCTGATGTCACCCCAGTGACCAGTGAAGTCGAACCACGAAGTGTAGTTCTGAGCGGGCTCAGTCGAAGCGGGTTCAAATGGCGAAATAATCGGGGTAATGGTGAAGGAATCGGGATTGAAACGATAGTAGTACGCTGATTGAGCTGGGTTCCATAGCTTGCCCTCGTCGCAGTAGTCGAACATTGCCGCGTTGTGAATTTGGTGGCTGTGGCTTGGTGAGTCATTGTTTGAGAACAGAACCATATTACATACCCTCTTTGTGGATAATTGGCGTGCGAACCGAGGGCACTGTACACGATAGGCTGAGATACTTGTTAGCCAATGAACTGTGAGGGGATGAGCACTCTTCCTACCCTTCCATCAGTAATGTTGATCGTCGAGTCATCCCATTTGAAACCAACGCCGTCGATATGCTGGCTGTAGTAAATACCAACAGGAGTCCCGTTGTGAAATCTGACCATATTGTGCTCCCTGACATCAAAGGTTAGAGGAACTACTGACGGTGATTGGGAGCAGACTTACCAATCTCCAACATGGTTGCCAAAGTGCATCCCTGATGATAGGTTCTCATCTCCGACTAAGTGATTGATGGGTTCCATAACTTGAGTGATATTCGGTCCCTCGTTGAATGAGTAGAAATAAAAGTAAAATGCATCGATGTCAACGTCGCTCTTCTCCACCAAGATCACAGCGCAGGGCACAGAGTTCGCTATCCGGCCAGAATCATCCGGTGCTTCACCCAGAATCCATTCCGGATAAGTGAGAGGATCCTCCTTGGCTGTGAGCGCAACATCTTCGCCACCGTAGTTGTTGAGCTCCCCAAGATTCGAGAGGTCGATGGATGACGGCCCACTAATCGGTTGCTCATTGAGTTTCGGTATTGTGTTGCTGATATGAGCTGATAAATCGCTAGGCATGAAGCGATCTTCTGGGTGAAGCCATACTAATGGCGCTGCAATATTCGCTCAGTACTCAAGGCCATGATGACGATGGATCGATGAGATATTACTCACCATGATTAGCGACATAATCTGGACAGCGATCAAGGCCCGAGGCTTCCGAAGCTGCCAAGACGTAACCAGCATCAAGGCAGAGAAGGAGCAGCGTCGTTGGTATCAGCGAATGTATTGACGCGTCTCGAAACATGTCGAAAGGCCTCGTGTCCCTTGGGGATCTCGAAATTGTTTGGAAACAGATCTCACTAACCCGAGTTAAGTTCACGCGCGATAGCGATAGCATATCAATAGCGCTGAGGTAATCATAGGCCGGGATCTTCGGCTGAAAACAGGATCGATCTCATTGGTGCTGCCGTAAGTCTCCGCTCTTGTCGGCCAATCGATTTGTCGCTGGCTATGGAAGGACTAGGCAATAACCGGATACGAGATCTTTATTTAACCTGGAAGGTCACTCACTGAGAAGGATGATCAAGTCTGAAGGAATGAAGATCCATAGCTCGACATACGGCAGATCAAATGACTTGTAGTATTTCATATCTTATCTAATGAACCTTTAGATTTCGCTCCCGGTAATAATATCCATCTCGCTCAACGGAACCAATTTAGTCCGAAAGATCAACTTGTGACCAACAAACATGACGATGAACAAGATCAGGCTAATGTACGCCGTGAAAAAGGAGCTGGTATCCCACTCAATAAACACCTGAAATCCACTCGTGATGATGATCAACACGCTGAAGAACAGGCCATACCAAGACAAATATGGCTGCAAGGGCGCAACGTAGGGTAATTCGGATCGGGGAATCCCTTGAAGGGCCAAGGCCTTCATGAAGCGAATGTGACAGAGCGAAATGATAGCCCATGCGATAAATCCCGCAACAGAGGTAATGCTCAAGAACCAGTTGAACACAACAGTTCCGTCGTTGGAAAGATTCAAGAAAGACAAAAAGCCGACAGCGGCGCAAACCCCGACGGCATTATAAGGCGTTCCGAATCGGTTCGTCTTCTTCAAAAAAGCCGGCGCGTGGCCCGAATCTGCCAGAGAAATGAGAATGCGGCTGCTGGAATACACATCCGAGTTCGCAGCAGTCAATACAGCGGTCAACAGGACCGCGTTAAGGATAGAAGGCAGTACTGGAACACCAGCCAATTGAGCGACAATAACCAGAGGGGATGCCGAAGCGTCTTGCGACTCGCTGAGAAGGTCTTTGTTTGTCGATGGGATATTGAGACCGAGGAAGAACACGGTCGCGATGAAGATTGAGAAGACGCCCCAAAAGGTCCAACGCATCGCAGAAGGAATCGTCTTGCGCGGATCCTTTGTTTCGCCTGCACCGATGGCTACCAATTCTGAACCCTGATAGCTGAAACCAGCGGTGATTAAGACCGACCAAAAGCCGACGAAACGTCCTACGTCTCCCTCCACAAGATGCTCACTGAACGCTCCCGGGTCCTTCCAGTACTTGAACCCGAGATATCCTTGATCTCCAACGCCAGCATTGACACAAATCGAAAAGATAATGAAGCCAATGATAGTGATGACCTTGATGCTCGAAAACCACATTTCGAACTCTCCAAACCAGCGAACAGGCATGAAATTGGCAGCAGTGAAGAGGACCCAAAATACAGCAATCCAGATGCCGATATTCAAGCCCTTCTCCCAGTACTGGATGATCAGTCCCGCGGCTGTCAACTCGAGTGCAAACGTGATGGTCCAGCTGAACCAATAGATCCAACCCATGGCAAAGCCGAATGTTGGATCGAGAAAGCGCGAGGCGTATGTTGTAAAGGCGCCTGCGACGGGGATATATGCTGCCATTTCGCCTAGAGCTGTCATCACTGCGAAGAGAAGACTTCCGACGAAGATGAAGGCGATTAGGAGGGAGACGGGGCCGGCTGTTGCGAGGGCGTTGCCTGTGCCGATGAAGAGACCTGTACCGACCGCGGCGCCGATGGCGATGAATTGGAGATGGCGGCCATGGAGGGCACGTTCAAGCTCAGTGTCGTTGGTGCCATGATCGATGGACTTGGTAGAGGGGGTCGATTCGTTCACATCGGGGTGAGGGTCCGTCTTGGCTTGGATATCCATGGTCATGTAGTTCGTCATGGCGTCAACTACATGGGAGCAGACTCCTAAAATCTGATAGCGAGAGGGCTTCTTTTTCACTCCTTCAGACAGCCGATTTCGGACCATCTAACATAGTAAGTCATGTCCGAATACTCGGTCCAACATACGAGTGATTGCTCATCTTGTCGATGAAAGGCGAACATGTGGAGTCATAGAACACAAAATTCGATATCTATTATATAATAGCTTAGTGGCATGTCTTTGCTATTCCCTTCTACCCCAGTTCCAGAACGAACCCCACGGAACATGTGGATCTGAAATGTTAAGATCCCAGCGCCATGATGTTGGCCGCATCGATTCAACTCCCGCCTTGGCGCGACATCTTATCGTTCGCCGATCAAAAGATGGCTTCTCGACAGTAAATCAAGTAAATTTTGATCAAAGCGTGCGTTAAGGTATAGGCCTTTCCCTCAATTAAAGGAGCTAGTGAGAGGTCATGTCTAGCCAGGGCGGATGTTCAAGTTGGGCGTGGTGGGGCTCGTTGAGATGTCGCTCTAGGGCGGAGGCTACAGATCTGTGCTTGATTGCCACCTACCCTTTCAGGAAACCACTTGAGATTGATTGCATGAACTAAAAGAGTCTCGTGGCATGTCTAGCAGTTAAGAATTCAAGCTGTGAGGATCACGAGTCTAAGTAGACAGTGCACTTCTACCTATCAAGGTTTACTATCACATCATTTGCTGAGAGGTGAACACTACCATTCAGTAAGTAGCAGAAAATAAACAATTTTTGCCTAATCCTTTAAGATACTATTTAGTGATGACTACAATGGATAAAGGAAGTACTTGTTCTCCAGATCAGTCAAGTCCATCATCGAAACATCCACCTTGACCTTGACAGTTTCACCATCCACAATCTGTTCGACATATCCTTCACCATGGTTACCAAGCGCTTCCTGTTGAGCGATCCACAGTCGTCGCTCCTTGTTTCTCTTAGAGAGGATGAACCGAATCGTGATCAACAGAATGGGCGTCAAGGTGAAACTAGCCACGATCTGGACAATCCAAGCAGGATAGTAACGCGGCCCTCCAGTCTTCCATAGTTGTGGCGAGATGATGTTCGAGATTCCGTAGAGCACCATGAACATGGCGTTGCGGGTGAGGCGCTTTGTATGACCGGCGCAACTGGAGGACACCCAGCCAACAGAAATGATCCACGTTTGCGCGAAGCAATTCGGGGGGAGAAGAAGGCAAGCAAGCATGGGAATAGTGTTGCCCCATGGAATGGTGACCATGCCAATACTACTTGCGATACAGGGGACGCACCAAAGTGCAGCCCACCAAGCGCTATGCCCAGGGAAGAAGCGTATCAGAAGCGAGGCCGTGATGCATGCAAGAATTGCAAAGCCTCCAGAAGCAACCCAAACAAGGGTAGAACCGAGCGGGGAAACTCCAAGGTCTAGGAAGAGCAAGCTCTGCTGGTATGGAAGGTTATTCGCCAGCATGAGGGTAAAGCCAGAGAAAGCAAAGAGCCAAGAGATGGGGTCCTTCAAACATTCAATGAACTGATCCTTCTTGAACGTCTTCTGCTCGATCGAGCTGCGGGTGGTTTCATGAATGCGACGAATGGTATGGACCTTCTGTTCAGTAGTCAAGAACCAGGCTGTCGCGGGGTTGTTAGGATACCAGAACCAGGTGATGACCGAGAGGACAAGCGATATACCGCCAGTGATAATCATGAAGAACTTCCACGGGCTAGTGCTAGCTTTGCTATACAGCAAACCGTATGAGACAAGGCCAGTGAACATGGGCGAGCCGATGCAAGAAGTGTAAAACAGAGGCTGAACTTGGTGGAGCTCCTCAGGCGTAAAAAACATGGCCATCGTGATCTCAAGAGCTGGAATGACCGCGGATTCGACAAAGCCGAGGAAGAAACGAAGAGGGATCAGGGCTCCATAACTCTGGGCGACACAGTGGAGGAGGACAATGACGGCCCAAGTAAAGATAATTCCTGAGATAAAAGTGCGCAGGGGTAGCTTTTGGATAAGAAGTTGTCCAGGAATCTGTCCAATAATGTAACCTGGAAGGGTTAGCTGTGTTGACCACAGACAATGAGGTGTCTTACCGGTGTAGAAGAGGGAGTTCAAGTTGTTGTACTCGGAATTATTTAGCCCCGTATCCTTGAAAAGCCCAAGGAGAGTAGCCTGACCCAGCGTACTCTTATCGACCTACCCCCGAGCTGTGAGTATGATTCACATTTGGGGATCTGGCTTACTTACATAGAGCATAAAGTCGATGAACGTGACTAGCAAAAGGACATGAATGTAAATCTTGCGCTTGAGTTTCTTTTTCTTCTCGGGAGTAAGTTCCCCAACTTCATGGCCATGCTTTTCAATGAGATCAAGAGTCTCATCTGCAGCTCGGCCAGAGATAACGGCGCCTTCACTGAGTGAGCTGCTAGAGCTTGCGTTAGCGACCTTGGGGTCGACTTGTTTCTCGTCACTCATGTTACCGTTGGCCTGAAGATGAGTGGCGATGGAGGATGAATCCGAATGTGAGAGCAACTGTAAATTATCATGGCGTCCTTCGATGCTCTTAAATATGGATGCGGGATCTGTCGATAATCGGGTGCCGGCAAGATGCCTGGTGACTTACAGGGTCAATATCTTAGGTTTGCAGGGAATCTTGAGAAGTGCGGGCCTAGGCCCCATTCTAGACCCTGGGCCATGTGCAGTTGGAACCCAGTTACAACTTCCAAGAAACTGTCTTGCATGAAAGGCGTTCGATCCTCTATGATCGGTCTCTCCACTGCCTGCTTTTCGTCATACAGACTAGCAATCGCATAATGAATATTGCCACAATATGTCGATTCAAGGGCGCCATCACCCTGCTAGTAGGCTTTTTCGGGTAGATCCTGGAGAGGTTATCGAACCGCACGGTTGGGTCATGCAAGATGTTTAAGCCTCCACGACTCTTCACCTCCGAGAAGATGTTGCACGATGATTTCTGGTCGATGTGATAGCTAGAGGAGATCACTCACCTGTACAATCTGACAATTAAAACAGTGACAAAACCGTCATTCACTGGAATTCAATGTTGTATCATCGTCTTTGCGGAACCACTGACTCGGGTCCGACATGCGGCTCCGTAGTGGATACAACTCGCGGCGAAAGCATTAGTAGATCATTCATTGAGCCAAGCCCATAGGGCTATTAATCGGTAGCTTAAAATTAGATTGATTTCTCTTGCGGATGCGAATTGCGCAATTATTCCTTGCAGTAACGTCTTTGATAAGGGCGCACAGTAGACATTGCATGAACCCTTTCGGCATGACTCCGTTATATACACAACGCCCACGTGGGCTGATTCCACAACGAAGAACCATGCATTTATCCTTTTCATTCCTTCATGAGACATCACTGACTGTTCACTAATCATGAGAGATGAAGAAGATGCATCCTGTCAAATAGTCATTAGCATACCGACGTACCATCTACCATCGAGGCTAACTTGCCAGTCCTCTAACGGCACTCTCTCCTCCAACATATTCGCTGCCTGCATAGCCTGGTCAAGGTTTGCTTTGACAGCCAGCTCCTTCAGGCGATCAATGATGTACAGCCTCGCAGGTGGAGGGCAAACTTCGGATCCTGCAGCGTTTGCCAGTGGCCAGACTACATATCGTGAAGCCGTTCGGAACGGTGTATTCAGCAGCTCTAGGGAGTATGGAACGCTGGCTAGCATGTCGTCAATGACGTCACTAGCTTGCAACGCGGCCTTGATGGGAATCTGGCTCCAGGTGGCTTTCAGGGGGTCGTCGTCGTCGGGTTCATTGATGACGACTTGATGAGGATTCCCATCGAATACGCTGTATATCCACTCTTTGACTGTCAATCGCATGAGTCTAGCGGTGTTGTAGACACGAGCTGACTGCTGAGACTGATATCTGTGTATAATATCTTTGTAAGCGCAGATCTCCGTGCCGGTAGCATTCCGTAGATATTCGTCGGAGTTGACATCGATAACCTCATACGACAGTTCTCTGAAGAATAGATCGATAAACTGGGCAGCCTTTTGGTCAAGATCCATGCACTCCCTCACAAAGTCCGTCGCCAACATGCCCTTTCTCGCATCAGACATTCTGGCGAACTGACAGACGAATTCAATCATGCGAGCCCTAGATTCATCGAGTCCCGATTCGCCAGAAAGGGCATAATCGTAGAGTTGCAAGAAGTCGTCCGCTATAGGGCTTGATTGCATTATGCAATTTGTCAGCACGTTGATGGCGGTATGGTGGAACAGTCTGCGCCCGAATTCGGTCTGAAACTGTTGCTTTCCTCGCATCACCAAGAGTCTTAATGAACCCTGCACGTGGAGTTCCCAGTTCTTCGTTGAACCTCGGCCTTCGAACACCAATCCTTCGAAAGTTGAGAGCAGCAACACACGTAGAAGGGTCTTGTCGAGGATGGCTACTCGTGGGTCGCTTAAGTCCTGGTTCGTCCGAGTCAAGGCTTTGGAGTAGTGGTAACGGGCTGCGCGCAAGAGATCACCGCGTCGATGTTCGAGAGCTAGGGATGCAAGAGCTGGGGCGTGAATGGCCTGTATTATGTCATCGTCTATGGCGAGAGTAGTCGTGTGTTGGTGAAGGTATGCGAAAGGGCCGGATCGCGTGAAGATAGAAAGAAAGTACCCAAGTGCAAGTTCTTCTGGAGGACTTGAAATTCGGAGACAGTCTACCTCCATGTAATTGGGCTGGATTGACTCATCCGGAGAGCTGTAATCGCTGGATGAACTGCAGGGGTCGGGGCTTGCTTTAGTGTTGACCCATCTCTGACGTTGTACTTTCCGTATGACGGCTGAGGTTTGGTCTTTGATCTTGACGGAGTGAACGTCTCGATATCCAAAGCAGGAGATTTTCATCCTCATGCATGTTGAACAGGAAGGCTTTTTGAGATCACACTGTAGCAAGGTTAGACGTTTAGCACAAAAACGTGCATACGGACCATACCTTTCTGCGCTTCTCTCGACAGGGTTCGCATGCTCGTGAAGGCCTGCCTGAGAAGACCATGGTCCCGTTATCAGATGACCGGTTTCTTATTGGCTATTGAGCGCTCCTTGGGTTAGTCCACTCGGTGACTCTGGTACTTCCTGACAGACTTTGAGGCTGTATGACAGATTCAGTGATGGATGGATGTGTTGAAAAGGGCGAATGTTTCGACGAGATATTGAAGTATTTGGTGGTTCTTGGATCTGCTTGCTAGCGTCGAAATGCCCACCATATTAGGATTAGCTCACTCTTTGGCATAACATTGGGCCGTTTAGTGATAAGCCGGGTATTTCGGCACCTATCAGAGGCCAAAAGCACTGGAGGCCTTCGCTAAGCCATTTGATCCTTGCGTCATCTCACCCCAAGGCTCTGCCGAGTGCCGGCAAGTCTCTGTCGTTCAACCAAACAACATCGACCCTCTCGCTGTTGAAGAAACTTCATTCCTCTGTCAATGAGTAGAAAGCGAAATCGGAGTTAATTGAACTAGTCTAACTGGCCACAGATGGTCTCTCAAAGAGGCGATGCACAGCTGATGGGGCATCGTGAGTGGCCAGACTCAAAGTGACTCTTGCTGAGATGCAGTAGCCACGGTCTGATTCGCAAAAACATCCTCGAGCCAATCAAGCGAAACCTGATTCATCAGCACGTAACCGCCAACCTGACAATGAAGTCCAGCCCCCGAAGCCGTCTCAAAGAGGTGATACGTAGCCCGACTTCCAAGCTGCTTCGTCAACTCCTTCGCCTGCCCCGGGAAGAACATATCATTCTGACCATCCCCAACAAAAACAGGCGCCTTGATCTTATCCACGATACCCTTCAACGTGAACCCTTGGGACTTTTCCAGCAGCGTGTACGCCGAGTGAGTCTTGAATGACCACTCTCCCTGATCGATACCCCATCGCAGAGTCGAAGGCATGCTCGCGTTGTTCTGCACCATAGCGACCGCTTCATCAATCTCCTTCTTCTTGCCAGCTTTGAATAGCTCGGTGATTTCAGGTCCGAATTGCTTAAACATTGCTTGGCCGAAATCGAACACCCCATCGAGGGCAATCACTGCTGCTAGACGGTGCTCAAAGGCTGCGGCACGAGGCGCAAGGATTCCACCAAACGAGAATCCCATTAGTGCAAGTTTGCTGCCGTCGACATCCTTTCGAGAAAGCGCATAATCAACAATCGGTGTGACGACTCTTTCCCACTCAGGTATGAAGCCAAGTTCTTGGTACCGACGGACGGTTGGCTGGCCTGGTCCCTCATACACGATAGCATTCATTCCTCGCTGCAACAAGGCCTCGCCCATTGTGTGATACAAGTCTTCCATGGAGCCATCATATCCGGTACCCAGGATGACAGTAGGTCGGCGACCAGGTTTGTCCGTCTTGAAGAAGATAGCAGGTACAGTAAAGTTGTCCGCCTGTAGCTCAATACGCTTGCCGAGAACAGGAAGGAGCTGCATTGCTTTATCGAAAGCGTCGGCCTGCTGCTTCCAAAGTGACATGATCCTAGGGTCACTCCAGTTTCCGTGCAAGAATGCATCAGCGGAACGATAATAGGTCGAGGCCCTGAAGTACGCATTTCGCGCAGAAACAGGATGCTTTTTGCAGTCGATTGCCTTTGCCTGATTGTGAACACGAGTCGCAAGATTGTAGTATGCTTTGTAGTAGCTTTCGAAATCCCCCGTCGTGATCTGACTCGCAGCGACTAGGATCTCTCCGATGTCTGCTCCCTGGTAGGGAGCTGTGGCCAAGGTCGCCATGACGTTGAAGTTGAAGTCAACGTCCGGGATGATCTGTAGCTGGGTGACATTCTTCGAATCGTCTCTGCGGCGTAAGTTTACTTCTGATGGAAGTGCATTTGCAAAAGGCTGTTGAACAGTATTATCAGTATATGTTTCATCTTCAATAAATACTGGACGTACCGATTGGAGGGTTATCAGGAAGACAAGGAAGGCGGCGTTGTTTAATTTCATGCTGATAGTTTGGTGTATTGGAAAAATGTACAAGTATTTGATGAAGAGCAGGTTTTGATACAGAGGGAAGGAAATTCTGTCAAGCAGCTTTTCGACTATTTTATACACATTCTTGATCCTTGAAGTCATTGGCCTCCTTCAAGAGCATTCTCTTCCTGTCACCATGCATGTATGGCGGCATGGAGCTATCGTCTACTGGGGACCGTCAGCTTACCTACTAGCCGGAAGTCCCGCCATATCGGAAAGCCTACTATATCCGGCACTTGTTTCGACGTGATATTCGCATTACCTGGCCCTGATTCGCATTCGTTAGGCACATTGAACGGCTGAGATATCCGGTCGGCATCACCGCCTCTGCACAGCCGTATGCTGCTGTACGCCGGGACGAATTAAATGA
This sequence comes from Fusarium brevicatenulatum, assembly GCA_013363135.1. NCBI lineage: Eukaryota > Fungi > Ascomycota > Sordariomycetes > Hypocreales > Nectriaceae > Fusarium > Fusarium brevicatenulatum. The sequence continues at coordinate 27,746 of JABEEJ010000318.1, read as the reverse complement.
GCGATAATATACATTTTAGGGGCATTGACTGGCGAGCTGACTTCTCATTTGAATCCTAACAGTAACAACAAACAGAATCACGGTATCAAAGCATTACGGAGTGTAAACATGTGACACAAATAAAGCCTACATTCAATATCTCTTCTTGCCATCTCTTGTGATTGGTAAAGACTGTTGGCCATAGTTTGATACATGCATGATCTCTAACCCCCTATCCTCCTCAGCTCCTCAGGCACTTGATGTCGCCCGAGTCCTCGAGCTGATCTTCGTTACACACTCTCTTGGTAAGCCCCATGCCAGCTACTCTTGGGTCAGTCAATGAACCATACATGGCCCAGGTTCAGTAGCTCGCGAGCTTATGGATGATAATATTGGGGACGGTTGCAGCGAAGATTGCACTGACGAAAATAGCTGTGGTGCTAAATACATTTGATGATTGCATAGTGTTGAGCTTTGGCTATTGCCTGCTATGACAAGTGGATGAAGGTTGAGAGTTGAAGCTTTATTCCTGTCAAGAAGGGTCCTTAGAGGGCAAGAGAAACATCCCTCTTTATAGACTCTTCATGCCAATGCGATTCCATGCTGTTCCATAGCTTATAACAGCAGCGAACAATGCCAAGTTCCCGAGAAACATGCGCTGTTCTCCACTACGAATGTTCCTCCCTCAACCATAAAAGATCTTCACGAGATTCCTGCCACTGTAACTCCAATACGAAACTCTTGCAAAAGCAGTCTTGGGAGGCTAACTCTATTCTAATTAAACACGCAGTTCGCTTCAAAATACAACCTCCAACAATCACAGCCTAACGCCATTCTTTTTGCATACTCAATACGCTAGCCCAGCGCTCAGAGGAGGTACCAGCTTCACCACAAGCTAAAGGAAAAGGTCAGTAATCTCCTTGACATATCGCGGCCGTAATAGTTACTCACCCATTCAATGTCATCATATGACTTAAAGAGTCGTCTTTTTCCTTTATCCTTCCTTTCGCCTTTGTCTAACCTCTCCTGTGCGTCTTGGGCCTTCCTCTTGTTTGACCTTTTATTGAGTGCTCGGCCTGCCTTGGCCAGAGGGTCTTGCCGTCCTATGTCTGATCAATCTGGTAGGATATCATCCACAAAGGCAATTCGAGGTGCATAAATGCCAAGTCTATCCACTGGTGACGTGTTATACGGCACGTCTCGCATTCCATAGGAGGAGATGCCCAATTCCGTAGTAAGGTCTTCAGTCGTGATAATACTAGAGCTTCGTTGGTATAGTTTCTTTGACTTTGAGAAGTTCTTACCATATTTCGAGTCCATTAGGCGAAAATAGCTCCATATTGGCCTTCGATAATGCCTTGGAAACTATTGATGCATGACCGAACGCTGTAGCAACACCAAGGCCAGCTTGACCTGCAAGAAGCCCAATACTAGCAACGCCAGGTCTACCGGTGAAGGGTGTCAGTCTCCCAAGCCGCAGAATCCAGGCAGATAAAGTCAACTTACACGAACCACCCAGCAATGCCAGTACCCATTTGGAATAATTTTACTTCAGGGTTGGGCGTACGGGCTACGTTAATCTCATCCACCACTCGAAGGAATTGATCCCGTGAGATTCCATATCTGTCCATCTCAGAACTATAACCTCGTAAGAAGGGCTCACCTTCTCCGAAAGCAATCTGAGGGAGGATGAGCGGTCGAAAGTCGGTGTTTTTGGATGAAGATTGGTCAAAGGGGAACCGTGTGTTTGAAGCCATGGTTTCAGGGGATGAGTAGCTATATGAAGGCTGCTGGTAGACATTGAGCCGTGAGGGCATCTGGCTGCTTCTAGGTCGACTGCTTGAGGGTACATCGTAGGCGTGCAGAGAATATGAGGGCGGTTCGACGCTATAACGAGATCCAGGCTGTTGTTGGCTGTTGCAGCCATCTCGAGTAGGGAATGTCTCTGCCTCAAATGACTGATCCTTCGGCTTCTGGTTATACCTTTGCTCTGTGCACGGCAACCCTGCTTGAGACGACGATGGACATGCATCATAAGGAGACAGATTTCGTCGTGCCGGAGGCATTTGTCTTGAATTATAAGGGGACTTCTTTTTCTGACTACTCTCTGCTGCAGCTTCCATGGCTGAGCCGATCGTGTCTCTTAGAATGCCCATGATGCGTTTGTGTATGCAGGTAGTCTGAGAATGAGGAGTAAAATGAAATCTTCTATCATCGCCTCGAAAATAGCCAAGATCCAGACACATATATATGTAAATGAAGACTCAATATCACCAATATCTATTCGAGTGCCAAAATCAGTAAGTCTATCGACATGCTCCCAATCGACTCAGGCGCTTACCACAGTATGGCTGAGCATTCGGAGGGTTGGCGTTGGACCAATGATCAGGTTTGCCGATTCCCGTGATGCTTACCAGGTAGCGTCGAACTGGCCACTGAATCGGGTAAGTCAGACGACGATTTGCAGCAATCGACAGGCAAAACATGGGAATTCTCATTCTTATTCGCGAACACATTCCATAGGAATAAGAATGTTTACTGCGGTCTTACAAACTCTAAGGTTTGTCACTCGGCACTTGATCGACAATCGAGGATGCACAGCAACACAGGCCTACGAAGGCGTAAGGCCCTGATAACTGGAACCATTCCCTTAAATGACTACGTATCACATTTTGCGCTTTCTGACTGTTAGATGAATGGGAGCAGAGGCCTCTATTGAGTCACCTGCTGCTTCTCCTGATGGTCTGTCCAACCCTAACCGTATCTGCTCAAGCCATATCTGGAGCTTTACAGTCCCAAAGGACGCGTTTGCTTTCACCAATAGGAAGCAGTTTTTGCAATGCCTGAAGCGCCACGCGACCTTTTCGTGTCCAATCTTATCTTATCTTATCGTGTCACCTTATGCAACAGACGAGAACCTTGCACACAAACAAGGAATGGACAAAACACTTTCATCATGGCATTTAGCCAAGAGACCGAGAGGTGGGAAGTGGATTCCTGGGCATCACTTGGAACTTTGGCTGTTACTAGGACATCAATCAATCTCTGTATGTTCCGCTTCTGAGACCCAGTATTGTTATCGTATCTTATCTTATCACGGTGCCATACTTTTGCAGGCGCTCACTGCAACCTACCCTAAACAGCACTTAATATTTAATAATATTTCCCAACAAACCTTCCAACGTCTGAGCAAATACGATGAGAAGTGCAGAAACTCTACTCATATTATTTTTAAGTATCTGATATAAAAAATACTGGTAGTCATGATTGATGAGCTTGTGTGTTAACAGATACTTCTTGTTACTGCGCCTAGTGACATTTCACTTGTTAGTGTTATGACACTAACAAGATTGTGCTTCACACTTCAATTCCCTGACCGTTAAAATCTTAAGTAACGGCTGAACATTGTGCAACCAGCCCGGTAACATACGAAGCGAGTCTCCGATATGTGAGGTTCCGACTCTCGACTAAGTTTTATTGGCGTCTAAGTAATAATAGAAATATTGTCATGTATTGCTGGACTTCTCATTCTTCTACAGAAACCGTTGCTCTATCGCACAACATACTCGCTATAGCTGCTTCAATTGTACATCAGAGGGCTCGTAAAAACAGGAACGATAAAGACGAAAGTCTTTCATCACCTTTACTAGACTAGGCAGTTGATGTTTGGCTTCCGAATACCAAGACACTCTGACAGACGGCTTGGCATTACACAGAGTAGCATGATGAACGAGTCTATTGAACAGCCCGCGTGACAAAATTTACGTCGAAGCGATCCTTGCCACCAAAACAAAGCCACCAAAACGGTTTTCAGTCTGGGCCGTTGATCGAACCGATGGTCTTACCGTCAAGCCACCCGACATCGAAGTTCGAGCCCTAGGATCACCGCCCCGTGCATCCACCCAAAGACGAGGGCATCGTCTCAGGGACGCCGCTCAGGTCATCGACTCCTGTTCATTGGAAATCCAAAGTAGCGGAAACTCGGGCTACCCAGACACTGGGCGCCAAGATCTTACCCCAGAGAGGCCCAGCGCATGCGTGCATGTTCCCAAGTCCTGCAAGCTCTTCCACACCATTACGAGAATAGATCGTTGTATTTATACTCGTTTGAGAAAGGCCACTTGGAGATCTACGCGGCTATGTCGGCAAGCCTTCACTTGGCTATGGGCAGTAGCTAGCCTACTGCCGAGTAGCTGATGCTTTGACATTGCTGCGCTGCTGTTAAGCGAGCTTGGTGCTTCATGTCACCAAAACACTTGATCATCAGAAGTACCACGAGACTTGCAATCAAGAATTAAATGTCTTCTACTTGAAGTTCAAGACGCCGAGACTTGATAGTCTAGAAACTGGAGATTGACGCGAGATTAACGTGACTCTGAGCCAAGTCTCGAATGCTTCGGCAAGCACCGAGATTGTCCAAATTTCGCTATTCCTGACAAGTTCGAGATCAACCTGAGGCACAGTCGGAGTAGAACTTTAACTCCCAGGAGCCCAGTCACATCATGGAATGATAAGATAAGGCGCGGAATGGTAACATAGTTGCCCAATGGAGATCTCCAGGAGCCCCCAACGACACAAATCTGATGCTTGGAGATAGTCTATTCATAATCTAGAATCGGCCAAGTAGGCCAAGAGAGGCATCCTTGACGGGATATCGGCCCAGCCTCTGGGCGGCGTGGGCAGCCGTTGTTCTGGGACAGTCATGAACCCTAACCCACGAGAATGACCTCTTTTCGGTGCGGACCGGCCGCTGTCAGTCACGCTGTATGAAAACAAGTCCCCTCAGGCGAAAATTCGGAATGTCATCCCATCAAGCCGATCAACGACCCGCGGTGGAAAACCGTTACCGCTGCTCGTCAAAGGCGCTGCCGCCTTGATCTGTCAAACGATTTCGGAGGCTAGCCCTATTGAGCCCGGCAAGCTGGTCTTCGACTTCCGTCTATTTATTCGTTTATTGGTAAACATGCGGACCGAGTCGGCAGCTGTGACAGGAGAAGAGAAAAGCTTACCCCAGATCATCGAGAGGGGGTTGCAATCCCGCTTTTTCCGCATGTGTCTTTTCTTACTTGGGATCAAAGTGCCATGGGGGCGGAGGAGTCGGGCCGTAAACGAGACTGTTATTCGTGGAGAATTGGTCGCTTGGAATGCGGGGGAGTAAGCTTGTCTTAACCATGAATGCTCGTGGAATAAGCACTGCTTTGACCAACTTTATCGTGAGATCGAATGTCACGAAGATCACAGTCGATAAAGTTGTGGAGAAAAAGGTATCATCTGGGGCATGGACACTTCAGAATATTCGTAAATCTTGAAAAGAAACTCTAACAGCAATAAACGTGATCGTCCATTACCCTAATCTCATCCTATTCATAGCAGTCTCGCGGTCTGGAACTTTTGTCCGCTTTCAGTAGCAAGGATCTCGACCAATCACCCAACGGGATCCCGGGCCGGCCAACACAAAGAGTTGCTCCTTACCTTAAGCAGTAGCAGCACGGGGGAACAGTAATTATGGTCTCCACGTCTAACCCGCATCCCTCTCCACGGGGAATCGTAAGAGCCATCTCGGCTACCCGCAAAGTGAGCCGACTAGATCAGGGAAGACAGAGCTTGTTAGATGCAAGGCGGACCACGGACCCGACAGAAGCACGATCACTGCTCATCGAACGAGCGAGTGTTAAGCGCCGCTGGCACACCTCAATCGGCGTTCAGCGCACATGACTGCATTATCGGATAACGAATCAGACTCTTGGTGCGTCAATACCGAATTCTCGCTTCCCCATCCCCACGTGAATTTCGCGTCCAGGGATAGGACTTGGCCGTTCTGGTCAGATCAGTCTAGGCCGTAAGAGTGTAGCACTCGATTCAGCTCTCGGAAGGTTGACCGTCGATCCGTGGCCCTGGACAGACAGACTTGCCAGCCCTTTCAGATCTTTGTGGGTTGTATCGGATCTGCAGACCGTGTTCCATTGTGTAGCAGTTGGCAGGCACACGGACGGACTCAATTTGCGATGCAGACGAACACCACCATCCCCAGCATCTCCAAATTTAATATATATTCCCTTGATCCATCTTGGATCCCAGAGTCTTGTTTCCTGCTCAGACCCATCTCAATCATCAATCAACAAGACACCCAGAAAGATAATTCACAGCGTCGGCGCTGAAACATCAACATGGGATCCGAATCCATCCACAGCGATAGGCACGATGAGAAGAACGTGCGTCTTTCTCCACTCAGCAGTGCAATTGAGCGAGTACTGACTTCTTTTGGTAGCCGAAGCACGAGGTCGCCATCGTCAAGACGGCCATTGGTGATGAGGCTTTCCAACAGGCCATGATCAAGGAGCCCCCTCCTAAGATGGCAGCTCCTGTCCTCATCTTCGCCAGTATGGTCGCCTTCTGTTGTTCCACCGCCAACGGTTACGATGGTTCGCTTTTCGGAACGCTTCTCGCCAACAGCGACTTCATGAAATTCTTTGGCGTTGATAACAAGGGTATCGGTGCTGGTAAGTCCTCCATGATACCGAATTGATTGATCGCGAGACTGACTTGTCCTTTTTTCTCTAGGTATCGTTACTTCCATGTATCAGATCGGTTCCGTCGTTGCTATTCCTTGCGTTGGCCCTGCTATCGATACTTGGGGTCGTCGCGTTGGTATGACCATTGGCTCTTTCATCATCATCATCGGCATCATCATTCAGATCGCCTGCATCAAGACTGCCAGTGTCGATCAGTTCATGGCTGGCCGTTTCTTCCTCGGTTTCGGTGTCTCCATTGCCGCCGCCGCCGGTCCTACATACGTCGTCGAGGTTTCTCACCCTGCCCATCGTGGTATCATCACTGGCCTGTACAACGTCATGTGGCCTGTTGGTGCTCTCGTTGCTAGTGGTGCCGCTCTCGGAGGTTTGGAATATGAGGGAAGCAACACCTCTTGGATGATCTCTGTTTGCCTTCAGCTCATGTTCCCTTGCATCATCTTCTGCTTCGCGATGCTGCTTCCCGAGTCGCCTCGATGGCTGTACACCCGTGGACAGAAAGAGCTTGCGACAGCGAACCTTGTCAAGCTTCACGGCCACGGCAACCCCGATAGCGAGTGGGTCAAGCTTCAACTCCACGAGTATGAGGAGCATCTTGAGATGGACGGTAGCGACAAGCGGTGGTGGGACTACCGTGCTTTGTTCCGAAACAAGGCCTCTATGTACCGACTGACTTGTAACTGCCTCGTCTCCCTCTTTGGCCAGTGGGCTGGAAACAGTATTGTCTCCTACTACCTCAGTGCTTTCCTCGACACTGCCGGTATCAAGGGTGACAAGACAAAGACCAGGGTTGCCTTGGGTATGAATGCCGTACAGATCGTATTCGCTGCTATTGGTGCTGGCTTTACCGACACTGTTGGCCGTCGACCAATGCTTATTGTTGTCAACCTCGTCTGTGCTCTTTGCTGGGTCGGTGTCACCGTTCCCGCTTCGATTGCCAACATTACCGATCTTGATGACAAGTCCCAAACTGAGGCTGTTACCGGCCCAGTCAGCAAGGCCATCTTGGCTTGGGTTTACCTCTTCCAGATCTTTTACTCCATTGGTTGGACTCCTCTCCAGGCCCTCTACCCTGTCGAAGTCCTCAGCTACGAGATCCGAGCCAAGGGTATGGCCTTCAGCTCTCTCTTCACCAACGCTGCCATGCTTGTCATGCAGTTCGGTATTCCCGTCGCCCTCAAGAACATTGCCTGGAAGACCTACATCGTCTTTTGCGTTTGGTGTGTTTGCCAGTCTATCATTCTTTACTTCCTCGTGCCCGAGACCAAGAACCGAACTCTCGAAGAACTCGACCACATCTTCTCTTCTGACAGCCCAGTCAAGACCTCTACTCAGAAGAAGCTCTTCGAGGCTGATGCCAATGCCAACATTGTCCACATTGAGCCTGCCGTTGCGGATCCCAGCAAGGCCTAAATACTAGGCAATCATTCTTTTCGACAACTAATGTTGCCATTTGCAAACTATCGCAGTCCTTTTGCAGCAGTTGAAGTTCAGATTGGATGGAGTAGGATATGAGTAGGCTGTCAACAAGATGTATGCTCTGATTAATTAGTTTAATAAATTCTATGGGAGCGACATGCTTTGAGTTTTAAACTTACCTGGAATACCTTGCTGCTTGCAAAGTGAACGACCTAGCTTCATCAGTGGTGTCGGCGATGGCCCAGTGGGATACCCCTTGTAGCTTCCTCGTGATACGCTGTCCTTTATTTGAAGTGTCACAGTGTATGAATTGACAAGGACACAAGCATCTACAAGAACGCTCAGCCGAGGGGCGATGCCTGTGTTCTACACAAGCTAAAAGACATGTTGCGGTATTAGTTCGAATGACAACAAGTGTCTAAATATGGGAAGACCTTTCCAAAAGCTCGGAGTATCTAGTCAAATGAACATGAGTATGGCTTCGGAAGAAAAGAGAGAAAAAGAGATGTACATGGAATGATTCCTAAGAGGTAAGAGAGAAAGAAGACGATGGTGAAGATTGCAAGATGCAGGATACGGCAGCCATTACCGTGATGTGATAATAAGCGAGCATCAGAGAGTCCTGCTCAGCTATGGCAGCCCCACCGGATAAATACAGGATAAATGCGCTGGGCATGTCAAAATCCAGATGTAAATTTAGGCAATAACTTAGTCTAGGGTTTTAGCTGAACCAACATGCATTTAACCTTGCACGCACGGTCAGATGACCTGGTATAACTCACAGAACCAACAACCAACAAAGAAACATCAGGTCATAGAAACTCTTTGCGCTCACGTTCATTCAAATCCGGTTTCTTCGCCCAGCGGCAATATTCCACTCATTTCACAAGGCTACAAAGCTCGATTAAAAAGGGTGGGAGATAGGCACTGCTAATATCTTGAGCTGGTTACTCACCCTACATCAACATCGACTAGTATTTGGAGTTTCACACTTTTCTGGAGTCATTCATAATGCTGCCTTCAGACTGTCGTATTTGGTGCAGAGGACAGAGACGTATAATGTGGCGAATAGTGGGCATATTGGCAGAAATGTATTCTCAATTCGTCACATTGACCAAAATAGTTCATTAGTGTGTGGATGCCTGCACATCACTTTCAATGTCACCGCAGTGGTTACCTATCCAGTTTATGACCTGATACCGCGCCGCAGAGACTGGGCCGAGAACAAATATTCTAGTCGAGTTTGTGCCGATGTTCCGAGTAATTCGGTTAGAACTGCTAAGTTTGCTCACATTTCGTGGCGTACACCGGGGCCAACATCATGAGATGTATGATTTGTATCATACCAAGGAGTTGCCGATATCCTAAAACGATACAGTACATGTGAGGGATTTATTCGAAAACAAGTTTTTGGGCTGTTCTTGATTCTGCAGTTTGCTCAAGGACAGGGAGGCTTTTTCTATATAAAGTCCGTCTTCTTGCGCGTATTTTCTCATGGATTCCCAGTTACTTGCACAATTATCTGTGGTCAATCTACTCTCGCAACGTTCTGAAACCTTTTAAACCCATTTGTAAGCCACCTGATCTTGATCTTACGCTCTGTATAATGCTAACCATTGTCGGCAATGTCTTGCAGCCACAATGAAGTTCACTCTCCCAACTGTGGCATTCGCACTCTCCTTGCTAGGCGCCGCTGATGGAGCTCGCATTGAGAGCTACGTTACAACTGGGGCGGCTCCTATTCGTGTTTATTCATCTGTCTACATCGGCGACGATGGCAAGCATTACAACCTTGGTGCTTTCGATGACGGTTGCAGGAAAACTGACTATGATTGGATCAAACAAATTTGTATCGACTCAAGCAGAGAAAGGGCGCATGTTGTGTACTCTGGTGGTACAAGGAAGTGTTTCAAACTGACAAAGCAATCATCCAAGCCCTGCGGTGGCACTGCGGGTTGTTGGCAGAATATCTGTCAGACGTGTTGGACGTATGTCTACACTTCAACCAAGTGTACTTGGTGAGATAAGAGCGCAGATTTTGGTGGCTTGTTATATATTCTCTGTGGTATTTTCGGGTAAACCAAAGGCATCAACCTTTCCTTTGACTGATCATACTTTTGATCTATCTACTTAGCTTTATATCAATGCAACTAGTGTCTAATAATGCAAGATTCAGTATGCCTTTCTTTTGACACAGCTTTTGAACGTTGCAAACCGCTCATATACCTGGCTGGTATCTCTCGTAGTGAATATGTTACGAGGCTCTGTGTGGCGCTCGTGGACTCTCAACTACGTGTCTTGACTGCAGATAGCAAATCTAGCTCATAATTCAGGCATCATCCTGTCTTTCCAGCTTTAAGGCAACAAGGCAAAGGAGATTACAAACCCAGTTCCAGGGATCTTTGGATTTAAATAGTGATAAATAAGCCCAAGTCATCATATAGTAAGAGTAATAGAAAAGACAAAGTATATTTGTCTATCAATAGTAGTAACCCAACTACTCAAATATGTGCTCCGAATGATACAAGGCCTCGAGTCTACCGCAATTTAAGTCAACCACCACCTTTGTAGTTTTAGGGTATCCTTTTCATGTTCTACATGTAAGAGGCATCGTAGAAGCCCTTGGAAGCGTAGTTTCCAGAAAGGACAGTAGAGATAGAGACTGCATTGGAGAGCTTGGTGGCAAAAGAGGCGCGCTGACCCTGAGAACCAGCACCAGTGTTACTATACTCTCCAAACAGCACGTGGGCAGTGTTCTCCTCGCCAGTGTTCCAGATAGACCAGCCCTTGGAGTTGATGACAGAGCTCATGCTGGTCTTCTGGAACACAACACGCGCATACTGGCGCCAAGGTCGGCCAAGATAGTAGGCGCCGTTAGCGACGGCGTTGCCGGCAGCTGCGGCAATGTTGCAGTTGTTGAAGACGTAGTAAGACATGTTGGAGTCAGAGTCACGTCCGTTGGCTGCTTGGAGTTAGTAATTGTGTTTGATACCCGAGAAAGAACAGCATACCAGTGACGTAGCCAACTGAGGCAGCGACAACCCGTAGGTCAATCTTCTCGAACCATGCGGAAGCAGTCTGGCCGAAGATGAAGTCGGTGGCGCCCTGAATCAGGCATTTGGAGTACAGCTGGTAACCCTGCTGGGCAAGAAGGGTATCCTGGAATCCAGTAAGAGCAACACCGCTACGACGAGTTAGTGACAAGCTTGGTCGAGTTGCTAGTTGACATACTAGTATCCGCTGTCGGCATAGGCGCTTAGGGCAACAGCCTGGCTTCCCTTTCCGTAAGTGTTGGCAACATTGACGTTGTAAAGCTTGAAGTTGGCAGCCTTGACACGGAGGGTAGCTGTGCCATCGTTGTTCAGACCATCAGCCTGGCTCTTGTTCGCTGTGATGGTGACCTTGTTGCCGCTGTATCCGCTAGTGTCGGTAGTGTATCCGTAGATAGACAGCTGAGCGCTGCGACTAGGAACAAGGACCTGCTCATTGTAGGTACCCTGGTCGATGAAGATGCATTGCTTTCCAGACGCTGTGGTTGAGAGAGAGTTGACAGCAGCTTGAACAGTACCGAATTGACCGCTTCCAGGCGACTTCTTGACAGTGATACATCCAGATGGTGCAGTTGTTCGACCAGCAGCCAATGCCGCAGTGACGAAACCCAATGTTGTGAGGAACTTCATGGTGATGTAGATCAGGATAACCGGAACAAGCCAATGATGAGAAACAGAACCGCCGAGAAAGTCGTGTCAACGGTCTCAGTATTTATGTAGCATTTTAAACTTCATCTCCCAGTAAATCATCATATAACTCCAACTCTATACTTCAGACACAGCTCAAGGGACTTTCTTGTGATTGGTGGAGAAAGTTTGTTCATCAAAAATACGAGGGCCCATGCTCCAGAAATATCCGGTTTGTCCGGAGCGTAAGCTTCCGCTGTTGGTTTCAGCCGTTTCAAGTCCATTGCCGTGCCCCCAAAGTGACTAACTTTAACCAGTTTAGCAGCCCATTTCGATCGGATTGTGGCCAGATCTAGAATTCTAGATGCAGCTTGAGCTGCTTCGTTTGGTGGATTAATGGTTTGCCATGCTTTCATCCCCCAGATGAGAAAATCCGGGGTACACGCGTTTCACGCACCAGCAGAGCCCTTCATTTCCTCCACTAGCTAGTGGACACTTGCAAATGGAGGTCAACGTCCATGCTCAAAGTCAAAATCAAGTGCCGTTTGATGTTGCATTGAGCACAATTTAAGACCAAGGATCATAATACGAAACTCAAAGAAAAGCGTAATACAAAGCATACACGTTCACGGGCCGATATAAAATGCTGACAGAGAAGTAAGTCAATTGATCTCTGGACACAGAGTCTAATGTAGACTATGGATACATGTAATCGCCCCCAACAGCCCAGGACCGCCATCCAGAGAATCTCCATCCAGTCGTCGATATTACATACGTGTCTATCGTGCACTATTTTAGGCCGAGTATGCGGCAACACCCATAAAACCATAAGATCATCATAAAGATAAGAATGTTAAGCATCCACTGCACAGAAACAGACATCCCACTGAGAAAGTAAGAAGGTAAGGTGCGGGTGCCCCAGAGCAATGGAGTGGAAATAGAAGGACGAAGCGAAGATTATGCGGCTACATAGTCGCTAACCGTTTCTGTGAGAATGTCAGTGGGGGTTGGTTGATGCGGATAGGAGGGGAGTACTAACAGATAAGAGCAATAGCACCCATGGCAAGGAGAGCCAGGACGGGGCGGACACGCTCACCGCCAGAGACGATGACAACATCATCACCAGAAGGCTTACCACCCTTCTTGCAAACGGTGGGCTCAACATAGGGAGTGACGTCCCAAGGGTTGAAGCCGAGGCAAGTAGTGTAGGCAGTCTTGCAAGTCTCAATGATGGCGCCGGAAGCGTCGCAGCAGGCCTTGTAGACAGTGGTGCACTCAACAGCGCACTGCTCATCGGAGCCACCAGACTTGCTGGAGCTGTCGGACTTGGAGCCAGAGGTCTTGGAGGAGTTATCGGACTTGCTGGAGCTGGAGCTGGAGCCACCGTTGTTGCCGCCCTTGGAGCCGGAGTCCTCGCCGTGCTTGCAGACAGTGGGCTTGACGAAGGGGGTGACGTCCCAGGGGTTGTAGCCAAGGCAGACAACGTACTCCTTCTTGCAGACCTCGATGTCGTGGCCGTCAATGGAGCAGCACTCATCGTAGACAGTGGTGCACTGGACACAGCACTCCTCCTCATGGCTGGAGCTGGAGCTGTTGCCGCCGTTGTTGCCGCCCTTGGAACCAGAGTCCTCACCGTGCTTGCAGACAGTAGGCTTCACGAAGGGGGTAACATCCCAAGGGTTGTAGCCGAGGCAGACGGTGTACTTCTCCTTGCAGATGGCAATATCGGCACCAGGGACGGCACAGCACTCATCATAGACAGTAGTGCACTGGACGCAGCACTCCTCAACGGTAACCTCGACCTCCTTGTGGCCGTAGTCGGTCTTGCCGGAGTCTCCGTGCTTGCAGACAGTAGGCTTCTCCCAAGGGACAACAATGAAGGGGTTGTATCCAAGGCAGATGGTGTACTCCTTCTTGCAAACCTCAATGTCAGAGCCGGGGATCTTGCAGCACTCATCATAGATGGTAGTGCACTCAATGCAGCATTGCTCAACGTCGACCTCAACCTCGGAGTGCTCGTAGGACTTGTCGTACTTGGAGTTGTAGTAAGACTCGCCGTGCTTGTACTCGTACTCCTTGTAGTAAGACTCCTCGTGCTTGCAGACAGAGGGGACCTCCCAGGGAACGACGATGAAGGGGTTGTAGCCGAGGCAGACAGTGTACTTCTCCTTGCAGATAGCGATATCAGCACCGGGAACAGCGCAGCACTCATCGTAGATGGTGGTGCACTCGAGACAGCAGTATTCGGCAGTGTAGTAGCCGGCGTGGTAGCCGGAGTGGTAAGAAGAGGTGGAGTAAGAAGAGGAGTAGTAGGAGCTGTACTTCTCCTCGAAGTAGGAGCTGGTGTACTTGGACTCGTACTCGATGTAGTAGCTCTTGTCGTGCTTGCAGCTGGTGGGCTTGACAAAGACAGAGTCGTAGGGGTTGTAGCCGAGACAGATGGTGTACTGGTTCTTGCACACCTGAATGTCAGAGCCCTCAATACTGCAGCAGTCCTCATACACGGTGGTACACTCGATGCTGCAGATCTCGGGGGTGAAGCAGGTTCCAGTGCCGCATTCACACTTGCCAGGGACGGGAGACTTGGTGGGTCTGGCCATAGTGGTCATGGTGGTGGTGAAGGTGATGGGCAGCTGGGAGGTGACCGACGTGGGGACGTTCATGCCACCAGAGGTGGAGAAGTCGGTGGTAGAAGGCCCAGGAGTCGTAGTCTGGGCGAGGCCAGTGGAGCTCAAGGCCACGGTCAAAAGACCGGAGAAGCCGAGGGAGTATCTCATCTTGAAAGACGGATATCAGAAAAAGAGAGTGATCAAGTTGGATGTAAAACAGGAAACAAAAAAAGAGTGAATGTGAAGAACTAGGGTTAGTAAAGAGTGGCAGACGCAACCGGCTGTGAAGGAGTGATGCTGGCTGAGCTGAGGAAGTTGATTTGGAGAGATGTCTACAGCCTTCTTATACTCGGAATCTCACGAGAGAACTTCCCTCGGAGACATTCAGATTAGCTTCGTTTACAACCACGATAGACTAGTCCGGAATCTGGGGTAGGACCGCTGGAATTGGGGAAATTCGATATTTCCCCAGATTAGAGTGCCAGCCTGTCAAGGGCTTGAAGGGGTCAAAGATTTACCTCACGCGAGACATGTCCCTTGAGAATGTTTCAGATGAATACTTGACAAGTTTTATCAGATGACCTCGTATTTGAGCGAAGAATGCTGCAGTGCCAAGAAGGTATTGGGTATTGAAGGGAGGTCATGTTATTGCCGGCTTGGCGAGCAGAAGTTTTGGTGTTTGTCTGAACCACATATTCTATACATAACAACATTCCCAGAATATCTCGTTCAATTCTTTCTTGGCTCAAAAGTCTCCGAAAGGCTCCCTCATCCTTACAACTGATTTAAAGTCGGGGGAGAGTGTCGGCTCATTAGCTGAAGGGATAGCGAGCACAATGTCTCGGACCCTCGGTTTAGTCACAACCTTCCCTCCGTAATTACCCAATCACGGCTTTTGAACCATTAAAACCTCATTTCTGGAGTGGAATCTGACTTGCCGACGGCCGATGCCCAGACTGCTTGGCTCGCAGGCTGAAGCAATCCAGCGTATAAGCTTTCTTTAAGCTTGAACCAAGATTCCTAGACCCCTTTCACATAAGCGAGAACCATAATAGGGCAGACACAGACCCAGCCATCTAATCCTAATATCAGTTGACTTTGAGATTGTTGTTTCTCTGCGAGAACGGAATCGTCAAAGCGTGTCTGAGTTTTGGAGTAAATCGACTGAACCAAAAACTCAAGAGATTGAAGAGCCGAAGACATCGCGCCCAAATCAATCAAAAGTGCCATATCAATCATAATATCAGAGCTCGAGACTATTGACCGCCTGCCGACGTCCGGAACTCGCGTGGAAATTTGTGGCACTAGATTCATGTCAAAAGGTCTCAGTTTATCCTTGAGAATGTCTCACTCCCGCCCGAGTCTCGTAAATAAACAAATATGCATTTTTTTAACCTTGTATACCTTATCCGTCTAGCTCTGCATGCCAGCCATAAGGCAGAAATAACACGGCGCGCCAGTAGCTAGACGAGACCAACAGATGCGCCAGACCGCGTCGGAGACATGAGCATGAGTCGGAACATCGCGATCGGGTGACCAATTAATAGGGGCTGCGGAATGAACGCTACTGTTTCGAGATGTGTTTTGGCATGATTAGGGTAGTATTGAGTCTGGTGTCATGAGTGTTGAGGCCAGTTTTAGATCCATATCCCATTCTGATAGTCGCTTGCCGAACATGAGGTTGTAGAGGACATAGCGGACAAGATGATTCAGCCCAAGACATTCGAGCCCACCGGCGTCTTCAACCATCTTCATGGCGCCCAGTACATGTTTTGCAGCGACAAGGTGATCTCCACAGGTAATCTACGTAGTCAGCTGTCATGTTCTTCTTGCCCCAACAATGAACTCACCTCGTCAAGCGCGAGAACCGTGGTCATTGCAACCGCATTCCGACGCGACGGAAGAGTCCGCGATGAAAGTCCCTTCCGAAGGCTTTGTAAATAGTGTTGCTTGTACTGAATGGCCAACAAGGCGTACTCATTGCGGAGCTCAACCTGAGCCAAGTATCGACACGCCGCAAGAAGACAGCCTCGTAGAAGAACCGGGTCAGCAGAAATAAAGAAGATCCAGTTGCTTCTGATCTCAGCTGCTTGCTCTGCAATGTCCATGATTATAGGGCAATGTGCAATTTGAGAAGGTAAGACAGTTTGAAGATCTACGCGGGGATGGTTAGAGAATGCTACCCTACGCCTAAGATGCGACACTCACATTGACTAAAGATGGAGTGCTCAAGTGTCGAGAGGGATTTAATAAAACAAATTATGTTATCTGGCTGAAAATCGCCAGGTAACGTGAAAGGCACAGATGTTAACTTTTGTTGTTCGCTGGCCGGTGGTAAGGTAAGTTCTGTAGGCAGATTATTTGGTTCATCATGGCCTTTTGCACTTCGTTGTCTCTTTTGGTCATGGTAGTCCACCACTCTCTGTTTCCGCGTCCGTGCATGGGCGACGCGAGCCGCGTGAGAGTGAGCTTTTCGCGTCGTCTTCGCTGAAGCACGTTGGCCAGGATTAGTCACAGTAATGAATTGCATGCTGAGAGAAATTGACACGTGCAGTCCCAGAGATGAATACGATCACCGACTGTATGTCACGATTAGGGATGCTTTTGAGCATTGTATTGATGATGATGCTTAATAATTCACAATTTCATGCCAAGAAGTGCTCCTACTATATTGAGCTTAGTTGTAGTAACCTAACTACATATGGTAAGAAACCTCATCACCAGCCTCCTCGTACACGGCGTTAAGAGCAGTAGCGACTTCTTCAGGCAGCGGCCCCTCCTCAACTGTGTCAATATTGTCCTCGAGCTGTTGGGGGCTAGAAGCACCGATGATCAGTCCGTCGCCGTATTTGTTGTTCAGAATGCTGTGATGCGCCGTCCATCTGAGGGCTGCAGCATGCCCTCCAATGTTATGCTTAGCGAACACTTCAATGGCCTTGTCGACAGCCCCAAGAACGGATGGCTTGATGTAGAGAGAATTAGCGATACTTCCTGATTTGTGCTACAAGATGTCAGTCATGTATTTGGAAGAACATTTGCCCACAATTTCTACTCACTGCCGGGTCAAATCGTCCATTTGGAACGGGATTTTTGTGGCTCCCAGAAAAGAGACCGCCAGCAGCAGGACTATAGGCATAGAACGCTATGACGTTCTTTCGGAGAATGGGGAACAGCTCCTTCTCGCCGGCGCGAACAAGAGCGTTATAGTGGCCCTGATAAACAGTCGGCTTGACGAATCCCCTCTTTTCACAGATATCGATCATTTCTTGAACTTCATCAGCTCGGAAGTTGGAGATGCCCCAAGTTTTGATCTTGCCATCTTCAAAAGCCGTGTTGAGAGCCTCAAGAGCTGGCTCAAGCGGGTTGTTACGATCAGGTACGTGAAGATAGTAGACATTGATCTGGTCGATCTTGAGAAGCTTGAGTGAGTTGTCGATATCATGAGTAATGTTCTCTTTGGTATGACCTTTCATGAAATCTGCTTTGGTGTCGATGCTGAATCGCTCTCCGGCGTTGACGGCGCCGAGGCGAGGCTCAGAGCTGTATGGAGCCTGGGGTGAATAGACTGCAGCAGTGTCGAGCTGCGTGTAGCCTCGTTTAGCAAAGGCATCGATGAAGGCGTTGACTTCATCTGGAGTATCAAAGCGAGCCCAAGGGTCAGCTTCCTTGTCTCCGACCTGCATGAGTTTTGGATGAGTTTTAATTCTGGCAAAGACATTCAACTACTCACGTTTGCCGCTCCAAGAATGAGCTTGAGAGGTGATTTTCTAGCGGAAGTCATGATGTCTTGATTTGGTGGAAGATAAGTGTAACTTAGGGGATGTGAATGATTGAGTGATGAATTGGAGACTTATCATAGTAATGTGTTCGATTTATATACTGCTTGAAAGCAAATAATTTGCTACAAGGCTTCAATGTCGTAAATGTGCCAAGGAGTGCTGTTGCCAATTATGGATAGTGTCAGGACGAGCATATGGAGCCATGATTCGTCCGATGACTTCGCCAAGATATGCAGTTTCCTATTGGGGACTGTGCTGAAGCCTCATGTCTAGCAACCAGCTTCGATACAACCCAGGGAATCTACGAAGACGCATTTGTAATGCGGAATTTGAGTATATTGTATTACAAATCACTCTGTAGGCGCAAGATACGGCAACTTAGGCTTGAAATGGCATTTGGGCTAGAACTGAGGCTCAAGATAACAGCTAAGCTACATAGTTGGCCTCCATCCAGCCACCGTCAACGTATATTTCCTGCTTTGTCATGAATCTACTCTCATCTCCCAGTAAGAATGCTATGGAGGCAGAAATCTCCTCTGGTTTGGAGTAGCGCTTGATGATTGACGTCAAGTGATCTCCCTCAGTCATGGTCCATGTACCTGCACCATTGGGCAAGTGTAGAGGCTGACGGATCATATCGGTATCAATACATCCTCTGTCATATATGTAAGTTGATAGCTTTTGTCTCATGGGATGTTACTCACGGGCAAAGAAGGTTGACTCTGATGGGGTTCTTGGGATACTTGGCACCGCCTTCATATGCAGCTGATTGACTCAAGCCGCGGATGGCGTTCTTTGAGGCTGCGTATGCTCCCATATTACCTGAAGCATACTTGACCTGCTGACTGCCGCAGTTGACGATACTGCCTCCGGGTTTCATGTTCTTCATCTCGTACTTGATACTGTTGAAGGTGCCGATGACATTCACATCGAGAACCTCCTTCAACTCCTCAAGTTCAAGGTCTTCAATGGGGTGAATACTTTTATTCATCTTGGCTATCAAATAGGTTAGCATGTGTCCTTCACAAGGTATCAGGAACTACTACCTGCAACATTTGCAGCACCGTCCAACTCTCCCCACTTGGCAACGGTCCCTTCAATCCAAGCTTTGACATCATCAGGGTTCCTAACATCTGTAGGAAAATAGATGACCCGATCCTTCACATCTGGGATATCCTGCTCGATGCCAGCAACGGCTTTCTTCAGATTCTCCTCCGAAGTAGCAGCCATGGAAACCTTGGCTCCACGTACTAAAAGGTAGCGCGAGAGGGCCAGGCCTGTCCCGCGACTAGCACCAGAGACAACAATGACCTTGTCTTGGAAAGGGTACGGGTTTGCCATTTTTAGAGTTGCAAAAAGAAAAACTGATTTAAAAATGCAACATGTAAGAGAATGGAGTACCGGCTGCCTGTTGACTGGATAGATTATATAGGGGACTCCAGATACTTCTCAAACAAGCCAACCGTTGAGTGGTCCTAGAGGGGGATTGAGTGATACAAAACGACCAGGAACAGAAGAGCTGCTAATATCTTGGTATGGAGCACATAAAATGGAGCTTCTTGAGTCGTGGGGGATGGTATACAGGGAAGATACTGAGTCGCTGCGTTATCTCTTTCCCCGAGAGGATATCGCACCCGATAGGACGGAAGCGATCATCACATACTGTTGCATCGTCTAATATTCGCGCAGTAAAACCGTTTCAAAAATGGGGGCTGCCTTGGTATTGCCAGATTGGGTCTTGATCCCTACAGCAGAACCGGTTGAGTTACATTGTGTAGGCGAGAAATCTGGGCATTACAGGGAACGATCCGAAGGATTGAACAACTCATGAATCCTGACCAATCCAAGTTCTACATGAGGTGGGTCTGCTAGAGGGGAAACAAAGCTCTTGATCTCTCTTTTCTTTTCCTCTTTAGTTTGTCCAAAGGCGGCAAACGAAACCTACACGAGATATTTATTACCATTAGCGTCAACGGGAGGTAACGGTCTGCCTATTTTTGGCGGACCGGTCCGTGATACTCATTTCTGGGCCTGCTTTTGAGGAGTTTAGCAACAGAGCGAAAGGGAGATTTGTGGGTTACGTGGATCTCCTGACAAGGATCAGATCCTTATTCCAGGACGTGGAGACTGTTGTTTTCTCTTTTCACATGATTTCTGGTAATGATACAGGGATGAGGAGAGGTCTTCCCGGGCGAATGAGAAAAGAGAATGAAGGTCAGATCACTAACGTTAGACGGTGAAGGCGACAAAAGAAAGTAAAAGTGACATATCGCTAAAATACAGGGGGACTGCAGAAGCTCAAAAACTGGTACCTGACGGCGATGGGAAAGAGAATGCCTCCGCGAAACCCCCCGAACGGCTTTGGTCATTGTTGAAATATGCTGTGGTGTTGTGTTGGATGGATCACGATGAACATGATGCCACGGTACTCTGTACCTTTTACAGATCATGATATTCTGTCCCAGCCCAGTGGCCTGGATACGCAAGGGATTTAAGCCCTGTTGTTCCTGAAGCAAGCCCCATACATAATAACGGATAGCAGGCATGCTATAGAAGTGATCTGCAGCCGTTGGATGATGTTGGCGAAAATCACAGGTCACCCTCATCTCAACGCTGGTCAACGGCCTTGGCTCTTTGCAAGTAACGTATCATCCTGATGTACAGCTAAACGCCCTGTGCTCCGTACTCAACTAATCTAAACGAGTATTCGTCGATCACGCATTTGTTGTCAACGTGGGTCTCGCATTAGAATAAGCAAAACCACTCGGTCGGAAACAACCAGTGCCGAGCTGATTCCCCTGAAGACCGTTGCAATTAGCCAACTTACCTTGTACATCCAGCGAATCGCATCGCTAGACATGGAGAATTCAACCAAGGAAAAGGAATAAAATGTTGGCTCAACGTTCCCGGGGCAAAAGTGCCAAAGCTTGAGCGCCGAGTTTTGCCTCGCTCCTCGGTGGCCTAGAACTGTAGGTCATACTTGTAGTGGCAAGTGAGGCGCCCGAATTTCGAACAAGTTCCTAATGTCTGGCATAAAATACTTTGCCAGGTCCCCAGTACTCGCTTCGGTCTTTGCCTCGAGTTCGTAACGGGAAGATCATCCTTGATGAACAGCGGTGGAGCCGTTGCAGACGAAAAAGAAAGCTCCTGGCAACGTCCGCCGTTGAAACAGAATAAGGAATAAGCTTGCAGATCTCACGATTTCCAGCTAGATTAACTTTAAAGCACCTCCCAGCTGAATCGTTGATTTACCGTTGAGTTAATTGCCCAACCTGAACTTGACTTCTCATTCCACCATCAACTGATACTGTTACGGCCGAGTCGCGAATCGCCATGGCTGAGGAGGTGTACATGATGGAGCCGCCCAAGGGGCAGGATAGGTGGGAAGCTGGAAGCGCTGCGACTATACAGATAATACTGGGTGCTTGTCTGTTTACGCTTGGAACGGTCGTTTATGGGCTCCGGGTCTTGACCAGAGTGCGGCTGCTCAAGAACCCTCTTCGCCTTGACGACTGTACGTTCCTACTTGCAGATCAGTGGTTCGATAGAGCTAACCTTCACGCAGTCCTCACCGGCGCTTCGCTTATAGCATGTTGGGTCTTTTATGCATGCACCATGGGCAGTAAGTCGTCCCATTCTTATCAACTTGTACATACTGACAGAGACAGTGATTGCCCAGGGAGGCTGTGCTACCAACTTCTGGCAGGTGACTCAATCGCAATACGAATCATTGCTCAAAGTACGTTTCTGAACTCACCTTTTCATCTACGACGAAATGGCTGACGTCTTGCAGTGGACTATCCCCGTCAACATTTTCTACATGCTGTCCTCCGATCTCGCCAAAATCTCTCTTCTCTTCTTCTATCTCCGCCTCTCACCCGAACGAAACTTTCGCATGGCCATCTATGTCCTGATCAGCCTCTTCAGTCTTTATGCCCTCATCTACGCTATGATCAGTCTCTTTGGCTGCCAGCCCATCAAGGCCTCATGGGACCTTGCCGCTCAAGCGACAGGCAAATGTGTGGACAAGTTTGGCTTCTTCTTGGCTGCGTCGGTTGCCAACGTAGTCATGGATCTAGTCATTTTACTGCTTCCACTGCGAATTGTTATCCCGCTACAAATTCCCCGTCGGCAGAAGATGTCCCTTCTGTTCCTGTTCACTACCGGTGGCTTGTGAGTAACTCTTCCCACCACATTTGATTAACATACTGACATCTCTAGTGTCATCATCGTTGCCATCTACAATTGTGTCCTCACTGTTAAGCTATTCAGCAGCCCCAACTATACCTGGGGTCTCGCATACGAACTCTGCTGGATGTATGCTGAGTTGACTGGCTGCGTCATATGCGCATCTGCCAGTTCTCTCAAGCCCTTCTTCAAACGCATTTTACCCAGCATCTTCAGCAGTCACGGTGCCAGCTATTGTGGACCCTCTGGAGTAACAGGCGGATCCAATGCCATCAAGAGCCGAAGACAGTTGAGTCGCAAGCAAACTGATGCCATCGAACTTCAGTCTGGAGATGACTCCGAGTCAGGCAGAAAGCTCGCTGATGACGATGAAGCTACGCTCTGGCCCAAGCCACAGCAGAGTTTTGACAATAGCAATCACCAAGTTTTGGTGACTGCGCCTGGAGTAGGTCCTGGTGTTGCTGGTTCTCGCAGGAGCAACTCTCATTACCACAGAAACGGTAAAACTGATGGCATCGAGATTGTTTCAACGACAGAGGTTATGTACAGTCCTAGGTAGAATATTATAGAGTTTCCTTTGGTCATAAATAGAGTCTTATCGAGCAACGTCACTGAAAAAGAATCGCATGTAGACTGAGCGATCAATGGCAGTCTATTATCCATGTCAGGCTATCAAACTCGTATGTACCCAGAATATCTAAAGGCCCTTCCAGAAGAAAGTCTTGGGCAAGGTAAAGTCCGCGCGCGTGATCTCATCCTTCGGATTTGAGCTGGAGGCAAGTATCACCGTGTACTTTCCAGCTTCAGCCTTCCACTTCGATGCCTCCTGGTCCCAGAATGATATGGAATACTTATCAAGAGTAAGTTCAGCAGTCTTGGTCTCGTTGACATCCACAGTGACCTTGGTAAATGCCTTTAACTCTCTAATCGGCCGTTGCAGAGAACTGTCGGCGTGATGGATGTATAGCTGAACGACTTCGGCACCCGCAAAGGCGCCCTTGTTGGCGATCTCGACGGTGACGCGCATCTGGTGGTCAGCCACTGGTGTAAACTCCTTAGGCACATTGAGATTTGAGTACTCGAACTTGGAGTATGAAAGGCCATGACCGAAGTAGAAGAGTGGCTCTCGGTCAACCATCTCGTAGTATCGATGTCCGATAAAGACGCCTTCGCCATAGACAATATCATAGTCTGCCTTGGAGAAGGTGAGGTACGCTGGCGTATGCTTGACGGATTTGGGGAATGTTAGTGAGAGCCTTCCAGAGGGATTGACCTTTCCAAAAAGGACATCAGCCATGCCATGACCTGTTTCTTGGCCGCCAAACCAGGCGTGGAGAAGAGTCGCTGCTTGAGACACCCAAGGCATCTCGATGGGCAACCCTGATTGCGTAATGATGATCTGTGACATGTCAGTCTTGATATTTCGGCTAAAGAAAGGTCAGCTTACAGCATCGGGGTTGGCCTCCAAAACAGCCGATATCAATTCGTCCACGCGACCGGGAAGTCTCAGGTGCTTCCTGTCGCTGCCCTCGTACTCGAAATCGGACGATAAGCCAGTGATAACGATGGGTACATCAACCTTCTTGGCAAGTTCCACGGCATCCTTGATACCCTGATCTTCGTCGTAAAGCTCAAAAATTCCAACGCGACCAGCGAGTGTTTGTGCAGTACCAACACCGCCGGAGAGGCTCTCGTTAACTTGGAGCACCTCGAGGTCAAGTACCTGACCCTTCTTGAATTCGCCCTCGTAGAATCTCTCCATAGACAAGCGGTTGAAGCAAGGTGTCGAGTCGGTTTTTGGAGGCTGGCTTGTCCACAAGTCGATAGCCTCCTTGCCGTCAATGAGGAGTTTTCCCTTTCCAGAAGTGCTGAAGCCGAACTTGAGCTTCCCTGACTCAGGAATAGTGTACCTGGCTTTCGCTCTGGCGTAGAATTTGGTTGGGAGTGACGCGTGGTAGCTCTCTGGAACATCGACTAGCTGCTTCTCGGCTGTAGTTGAGACAAGGACCTTGGCATTGGGGCTCTCCTGCGGGTCCTCTCCGAAGATCTCGACAGCCCAGCCCTCAGAATCAGAATCTGGGGGTGTATGACCCTTAATGAGGGGACTAAACCGGAACGCTGTTTGTAGTGTCAGCACGTAGGAGTAATGACGGCATAACATATGACTTACAATTGCAGCCTGGGGTATATGTGATATTCTCCTCCCCTACAACTTCCTTGATCGCCTCATATGGGGTAATGCCATAGTAAGGCTCAACCTCAGCACTTCCACCACCACAAAGAGCAGGGTTTTTGACATGATCTCCAATCAGTCCGAACTTCAGGTTCTTCGAGTCCTTGATCGGTAGTCTTTGCTTGTCGTTCTTCAGTAGCACTACCGACTCGGCTACAAGCTGTCGAATCAAGGCGCGTTGTTCTGGCGTATCCGATTGAGGAGGCTTTCCTGATTTCTCGCCAGCCTTGCACTTATTGACAAGGTTCAGAACGTTCTCGACGGCGGTATCGACTGTTGCTTTGGACACCTTTCGAGAGTTGACAGCAATGCTGAGGCGCTTTCCTCTCCAATCTGACGGTCCAGGCATCTCGAGATCCAAACCAGCATTGATAGCTTCGGATGTGCTGTATGTGCCGAACCAGTCACTCATAACAAGCCCCTTGAACCCCCATTCTTCACGCAGGATCTCCTTCATCAGTAGAGGATCCTCACTTACATGAATCCCGTTGATTTTGTTATAGGATGTCATGATCGTCCAGGGGTCTGATCCTCGAAGGGCGAGCTGGAAGGGCAGCATGTGAACTTCTCGGAGGGTGCGCTCGGTCATAACCACGTTGTCCTCGATACTGTTGTCAGACTGATCGTGAGCTGCATAGTGCTTGACGCTTGTTGCGACGCCCTGTTCTTGAACGCCATTAATGTAATGCGCGCCCAAAGTTCCGCTGAGAAAAGGGTCTTCGCCGAAAGCTTCGAAACCACGTCCGATCAAGGGTGAGCGCTGGAGGCAAAGTGTCGGTGCTAGCAAGACATGAACACCGCGAATCTTGGCTTCTTCACCAAGAAGGCTTCCGATCTTGTGGATGAGTTCAGTGTTGAAGGTAGCGCCCATTCCCGTTGCTGACGGTAGCATTGGACTCGGCATCTAGCGGTCTGTTAGTTCATGCTACCCAGGCATTGAAGGGTACTCACGCGAGTGAACGATCGCCGTCCTCGAATTCCATGAGGTCCATCTGAAGTCTGGCCTGTCAGCTTCGTCTTTTTTCTTATGCTTTACAACTCAAGCTTACAATAAGCGCAGGAATTCCATGCTTTTCAAGACCGGTCATGCGAAAGGATCCCTGGCCCGCCAGAAGCTCCACCTTCTCATCCAGCGTCAAGTTGCTCAATAGAGCTTCGACATCTACAAAATCTGCTTCGGCCATATCGTCTGATGTTTCCAACTAATGTATGTTAATAATAGAAGAGATTCTTTGTGGAACTGGGACTAATGCTGAGTTTTGTTAAAAGGCACTACTCAGCAGGATTTAGCCGTCGGCTGTTCGGGCCGCTAAAATTACAGGTCCCCTCACGTTGGATTGAGGTATTTGGTCGTTGCAAACATCTTGGCAACACGATCGTCGGGGTGACTGTCAACCTTTATTCTGTTTGGTGGAGACTCCGCTCTTGAGTTAACAACCATGACAAAGTCTTTGTAATTGACACTAGTTGCATTGCAAAGCTGGGGTAACTGCATGCTGACAGCTCGGCAGCTGGGTCCATGTTTGGGAAGGGCGTGCTCAAACACCAATCGAAGGATCACGCACAATCTCGGGAATATTCTACGTAGTATAGCTCACGCTGGCCTTTGTCCAATTGTGGCCAACGCTCGAAGCATGGCACCCTTTTCTTTAACTTCCTTCTCGAACCTCTCAGCCAAGTTCTCATACGTGGAGTCGGGTAGCTTGACACCAAGGGCTGTTGCTATCAGTCAAATTCTCGGAGACTTCAAAAGATAAAACTCACCCTTTGCGCCCTCAAGGAGGCTTGGGATGGTAATCACGAAAGGCTGCCACGATAACTCGGCTGCTTCATCGTCACCCAGCAGCTTGCCCATAGGCAGATCTACCGAATGAACAGTAACGTTCGCGAGTCCTGCGGCTTCGAATGCACCCGGTAGTTTGCGAATGCAATCTGATCCCATTCCCATACCGTCGAACATGGCCGCGATGAGGTTGCTCACATCTCTCCACGCTGGACCTACGTTCGGCCGATCTGTCAGATCAAAGTCAAGCTCGTGGACCTGCAGCCAACCTCCAGGAGCAACCGTAGCTGTGTGAAATCAGTAGTGTGACCTAAAATGGTGAAGGCAGTCTTGGTTACTTACAGACGAGATGATCAATGGCTTTTTGATAGCCTACCTTGGCAGCTCCAAGGATGCTGTACCTGATGTGTGTCAAGTCAAAGGTTCCTACAAGTTGTTCTCTGGGCGATTCACAAAGGTCGTAAACTTCAAAGCGAATGCCTCCTTCGGAATCAGGTAGAAAGGCCTCAACAATATCAGCGCCAACGAGCTGAGCAGATGGGAAAACCTGCTTCTTCAGGTCTCGAAGCAAAACTCCTAATCTTCCTGTTAGTCACGTCAAAACCTGGAACAGTCGAAGTAGTACCATCGGCGCATCCGACGTCGAGAATCTTGAGTCCTTCTTTATCCAGTGGTACTGGCGCAAAGACAATCTTGTTGTCAAGGCATCTCTGAACCCAGGCATGCTGTTTCCGAAGCCGTTCTACCTCCCGGCTTATTTCCCAGTAGTCGGCTTTGTTTTCGGAGCTCATTATGAAAGGGAGATCGAATAGTCTGTCTATGAGCGTAATAAACTAGGCGATACTGAGTGCAGCAGCCTCAATGGGGATTGAGCCGAATTATAAGAGCCTTATATGCCCGTGGAAATGATCGCACTACCGAAACTCCCATAGGATCTCGCTCACTTCTCACCTAGCCAAGTTCCCTTACATATCTTTCCGGACATCAAAGAATGTCTCCGAGCTTCTGGAAAGTCTCCATGAAGCTTGAAATCGACGACCATGGCTAGTGCTTATTGCTTGGCAACTCTCGTCAGCTGGAATTGACCAAGATACCACCAGGGGCCTTTCGTTGATGACTTAATAGAGCTAGAGAATCTCTTTCTCCCATCCTGGACCTGGGATTTACCTTGATACGAACCTTGCACAAACAGGAGCCGAGAATCGGCTGTTGGCAGTCAGTACGTAGGCTCACGTAATTTCAGCGTGTCATTCGGGGTTTCTAGAGATTTCCGCTGGTGTTCAACCTCGCAGCTGCTTACCCTCCCTCCCCTCTACTGGCCTGGCCCTGGACCTGAGATGCATGCTTGGCACATAAACAGCCAGGGTCTTTCCCGGCGGTTGACTTCTCCAGTCTGGGGCTGATCATATGGATAATATCTCACGTTGGAAGTTGGAAAGAAGTTCATTGACATTTAGAACAAGGCTAGTGCTTCTAGGACAACACTATCAGGCAAAGTACTAACAGACCCTCTTTAAGGGAACTTAATATAATTTTAACTATATTTATT
>JABEEJ010000317.1:0-17167 GCA_013363135.1 Fusarium brevicatenulatum | reverse complement strand
AATATAGCTATAGAGCTAACCAACTTCAAAATCGCTCTCTCGCTAATCAGGGCCTTAATTCCTAACCTAAGGATGGCGGCACTTAGACAAAATAGAAAGACAAAGCCGAGGGAGCTACGGAGTACAGGTCCGAAACTTTGGGGAGATCCAATCTTAAGATAACTATAGTAAACATACTAATAGCGTAACTAAGAGATGAGGCTATTTGATCGATTGACCGCGCGTCCTTATGACCGTGCCTGTGTTTGTTAACTATTTCGTCGCAATACCAAGTAAACGAGAGCAAGTTTACGTCTTTACGTGAGGGATATACGCAGTATGTCACGCAACCGTTTTCTGTGACAGCTTCCGCTTGGCAAACAAACATCCGGGATGGTGTGCTGAAAACATTGAGAGACACCAGGGTAATTATGTTTCTGTCTACGAGCTCGACGGGACACTGGAGTAATATCCGTAAAATCAAAGCCATTGCAACAGTCCTCAAACCCAAACCCCAGTCGAAGCTCAAGGTAAATGACAAGTGCACGCGAAGGAGAAAGGAGAGCTACATGTCTCCTGATCAAATCAGGTATCGTTGCTAAAAGCACAGATACCGGTGCCACTTCAGAGGGCCTACCAAAATGAAGGCGGACAAGCGGCCAGAAGAAACGAAATGCAAGGAACAATCGATTGCGTGCCCGGCCGTTCCCCCCGAGCATGGATATGGCTTGCAGCTGGATGCAGAGCTCGGCCGATTGCCTTTTGCGATCGTCCCTCTGTAAATAGAAGCATGAACGCGTGTGCTGCGTTGCTTAATATATGCCCGTATTCATTGAAGGAAGACTACGAAAGAAGAGTGGCTATGCGTGCGTTAAACCATTACAACAAAGTCATCACGCGCATTCGGCTGAGGCGTCTCGCTCCATCATTGCAAGCGTCGTGGCACTGGGCTAGCTTAGGATTGGGGGCTTGGACTTGTCCCTTTTGTGTGTGATAACCGTTCGTACCTTGCATTGGCGTCCAAAACGATGGATCCATCGCTTGCCACACTCGCGTGAAATTCTAGGCTCTTTCCAGCATCGTTTAGATGAGCACAAAGAGTCCTGTCCAATCCAGCAGCAGGAGAGGCATTCGGTTCCTTGTTCCTCTTTATCGATAAGGGCATCCATCAGTCAGAGCCGGTTCTTTGTTGTCGTCTGCCCTTCATCGAGGAAAAGAACTTCCAGTACTGGCTTGGCAGGGGGAGGACAACGGGCTCGACCAATGAACCGGGCGGCTACAGGGAACATGTGGGTGTCGAGTACAGCGAATCCCAGCGAGTATCCAGTCACTAGAAAAGCCAAGTTGAAGAATTTCAAGGGCCCGCTGGTCGTGGTCAGCATCGCCGAGGAGCAAGAGGATGAACCTGGAGCCAACAGGTCACATTTCCTGTTGAAAAAGCCGAATTAAATGATGGAAGCGGGACCTTAGCAGAGTTCTTATTGGATGGACTAGCCAACCAAACTGCGGTGACCGCACGTCCTTTGGAAAGGAAGGTGGCCCAGCACACCACGACAGGTGGTTTAGCGGCCAATTGCAGCGACTGGGCCCCTGAGAGGACCAAGAAAACAGTGGTCCCTAGTGGCTGTCTAGCCCCTCAGAGCGCCTAGCGGCCCCTACCATGGACAGCACCTGGGCCCAAGTCTCATTTCCGGGGCAGGGGCCCCTGTCGTGATCAAGTGTAGCTCAGGACAGGCTCCGAGCCAAAAACCCTCTCCCTCTGCTGTTGTGGTTGTTTCTTTCTCTTTCCCAACCCAATCCTCGCGGGCCAAGTTTGTGAATATCGTCGTCGGCATCGTTTTTTTCGCTCCCAGTACATCTTGTTCTCAATCGCTTTTTGGATCTTCAGCTTCACTCTTTCAGCTGATTTCCGTCCGGTCTTTCCAACCCCCCTCTCTCCCTTCGTTCTACACACTATCTTAGGCCCATCACCAACCACCTCGGTTTCCGGTACTCGCCAGGCATTCATTGACGAACTATTGGCGATATCTTCTCCCTGGCGTACGTTATCCTGTCCCATCTGACCCTCCACCTGCCACCTTTATTTCATCGAGTCGTCTGTTTGGGTTGTCATTCTGCAACACGTCATGGCATGCATTGAATTGGTGGGATCGCCATGGCTTCGAATTGGCCAATCCTCCAAAACACAAGTCTACTTTGGAGTCTAGATGGGCTCTTCCGGCCTTGATGCGGAATGGCAGTTGGCTGCAAATATTGGAGGCTGCGTTGCAGATGACTACGCACTTGACAACCGCCACAGACAGGCTCGGTCGCTCTCGCCGGGTGGCATTTCGGTCATGACCATGAGATGATGGCTTGCTAACATGATGATGAATAGACGTTGCTGGCTTTACATTCGTTCTCTCTACTCGGAGCACCCATCGTTATTACGAACTCAAAATCCGTTGCTACACCTACGTAACATTCAACCACAAACTCTATTCACGATGCCTTCTATTTTGAACCTCGTTACCCGATCTGACATGCCTGCCGATTCTGATGGCTCAAATGACAACATGATCAACCTCATGCTTGGCCTCCTCGGCCTTGTTTTCCTCGGCCTCATTCTGGTCGCCATCCTTTTCCTGTTCCGCCGCGCTCGTCGTCAGAAGCAGCAAACCATCCAGTCCGAGGAGGATGGTCTGCCTTCTTACTACGACAGCAACAGCAAGCGATTCACCAACCACCGCGGCCTCACCATCGAGACAACACATAACGGCCGCTCCAGCGTCTTCGTCGTCAACCAGGACGGCCGTCCTATGCTTGCCAACCCCAACTCACCTCCTTACTCCCCCGACAACGTTCCCGAGATTCACATCACCTTCCCGGATGAGAAGGACGAGCAAGGCCGACAGCAGAGCGGCCGTGTGCTCGTCGTCCGCGTTGGTGATAACTCGACCGTCGGACTGGAACCCATGAACGAGGAGCAACTGCCCGCCTACGAGAAGGAGGCCAAGGGCCAGTTCTACTCTATCGACATGGACCAAATTGGCGGCCTCAAGGAGAAGGACCGTACTCAATTCCAATAAAGAGATGCCTCTCCTTGACGCTTCCCTTTCCTTTCGTTCGTCGCCGGCGATGCATCTTAAGAGCCGTCTGGACGACCTTGTCACGACAAAGCTTTGAATACGATTCTTCATTTTGGGACTTTTCTCCCCACCACCAAAAATTAGCGAACTAACCCGCCTACCATGGCTCGACCTTGCCATTGCAACCGGAGAGTCAACGGCACTATTCATGACCCGTTACTATATATATACCCGTTTACGCTGCGGTCTAATTTTCGCATTGCTACCCATCAAGTGGTCGCCCCTCCCCCATCATACTTTTGCATATAGATCCCTCACCTTTCCCGTCAAGCGACTTGAACAGTCAAAAACAAACTGCCATGGTCCAAGGTCCCAGGAAAGAGAGGGTTTAATGAATGGATTAAAAAAACATGAGGCGGAGAGGGGTGGCAGTGACGCACCCCGTGGAGAGGCCTTGGATCACTCTGGCAGTTGATGGGTAACATGGGCCGAAGCAAAACACTTTTACTTTTAGTAAAACAATTTCCTATTTTCCATGGGGTTGAGTCTTGGGATACGACACGGAGCACTTTGGAGTAGCAACTAACTATATCTATCTGTAGTTGATAGTGTATAATTTCTTATCCTAACAATTTTGAGTAACCATAGTGACCCACGAATAAGTCCCTGTGATGTTTCGTAGGCTGGCTCAGAGGCTGGTTTGAAGGGAGGTTGGCAGGTCGGTGAGGCATACATGACCGGAGCGTAATCCTGTAGATCCGCATTCCCTTGATTACCTCTTACATCGAATGTCTTGGTATGTAGAGCTTCTGATTGGCCATCCGTCTCTCCGGCTTACACTACCCCTTGACGTTGAGTTGAACGGCTGCTAAATCAGATAACACTGGGCTAATGATTTGCGTAGTTAAAAGATAGTTCTTTATTAGGCTTGACTATCTTTTTTTGTTCAGTCTGGGTCGAGGAGAGTGCCAGGCTTTCTCTACAGTATTGACGGACAGCATTACGATTCAAGACCTCTTTCAACTGGAGACAAAGAAGCATGCTATTGATTGATAAAGTTCGGTTATCTTGCAGGACTCTCTCGGGATAGCCATACTTGGTCCATTCTGGTACTCCTCCATGCTTTGCTATGCCAACTGAAATCAAAACCGAAGCCCTAGGGATGTACATCAAGAAGCGAAGAGTTGAAACAAGTTGCGGCTTCAAGTGAAGAGCAACATATTTTTTCAAGTTTATTCCCTATTTGCCCGTCTCCATGGCAGCCGAATAAACCGTCAAGGTCGATGCATCAGCGGGACACATCACCATAGGGCAGATACACGAGTTATCCTCGCCTTCGGCACGCACGGTACAGACGATGGCATTCTTTGACGGGTCGCAGCAACAGCAAGGAGGTCCAGCAGGGGTAGGCGTCTTTTCCTCGCGCTTAACGGGAGCGGCTGTGGTGGTGGTTGCGGGAGAAGTAGAAGAGGTAGCCCAGATGGTAGGGGCACCAGCGGGACACACGACAGCGGCGCAGAAACAGTCTTCGGGCTTGACATCTTTCTTACAGACTGTGGCGGGCTTGGAGATGTCGCAGCAGCAGCATGTGCCGTCGGCCTTGTCGTAGGCTGGCGCAGCGAGGGCGACGCTCAGGAGAGCTGCGACGGCGAAGAAACGCATGATGAGTTGTTGATTTTGGTTTTGATAGGAGTAGATGGATTTGGCGGAGGAGTTGTAGGTAGGTCAGAGGAAGAGGATGGATATACGCTGAGGCTGTGAGTGAAGAAGTTTGCTTGTTGGTGAATCACTTGGAGGAGAAGAATAGAGAATAGAGGCACTGAACAGGAGGACGAGGCAGGACACGAGGCATAAATAGAGACCCAAAGCATTGAACTGAAATACACGAGGAACAAGGGGATCAGGCTCCTTAAAATATACTTTCTTAAAAGCAAAGGAACAGACCAGACAGAACAAACAAAAAATGGGTAAGCGTCACCGGCTGATGAAACGGTCCCCGTCCCTTCCTCTTCCTTTACCATTTTTCCTTGGTCGAAGATCAATTAAAGGATCCATTCACTGCCATTTGCCGTTTATTTTATGTATAGTACTTTGTGTGGCTTATGTGCATGTATGTGTGACAATCACAATTAACCTTCTGATCCTCCCGAATCCTTCACCAACAGAATCAGCCTCAAACCAGAATTAAAAGAGGAGTAAGTTACTATTACTATACGCCCAAAAATCCTGTAAGACCTAGGGAACTTACGAGAAACTGTTAAAGTACTCGGCCATGACTTCATCTAGATGAGACTCTCGGGCGCATCCTAACTTTGGTGGTCTAATTCTTCCTCTGTGCATGCAAGTGCCGTCATTCATTTCCCGGCGTGTTTCAGGACCTGGACTGACATTGAAGCCTCGCGTTTGACAAAGTCCAAGCGGGAAAAACATGTCGATTTAGGCTGTTTTTGGAGTCGGTAGGTAGATTTAACTTTGAAAAGCTGTTTGATCGATGAATTAAGGTATGTATATGTATATACTCCGTAAGCTGGGTTGACTTGGACTTAAAGGGTATGCTCTATCTTACATGCTAAATACTATCTCATATATGCTAAATGTTATGAATCCTTAGATGCAACACTGCCTATTCACAGACTAATCACTTTTATATGCTAAATGAATTATATGCTAAATACTATACATGCTAAATGCAAGACCAATATCGTTCCAACTCATCCGCATGCCACAAACACTATCATGCATCATAGCCACGTTGTATCCATGAAACAACAAACACCACCCGCAAGCAAGAATGCGTTCATCTATCGTAAACTAGTTAGTTCGCTCTTCTTATTCACAAATCTTACAAAGTGACGTTTGTCCTCTCACAGCCTCACGGTGATCGACACAGCACGGCCATCCTTGGCTGTATCCTGCGACAGAGATCGCTGCTTCAGCCTTCGGTGTCAGCACGAGACTCGGTACAGGGATCGACTTTTTTGTTGGAACGAAGACGACGACGCATCGGAGAATACTTGTCCTACATTGTTTCTTTGATCGTGGAGTGCATGTGTCCTTGCGTTAGGTACTTTGTGCGTAATCTGTGTGTAGCTTGTCGGTCATATTCGGAGATCATCATCACGATGCTTCGAATTGATTGAGTAACATGTCTCGTACACAAATGCAAGCAATGACATCAGACTTGATGTTTGCGAGAGTCAAGATGGTATTGGAAGATTGTTCAGTACTTTTTGATATTGTTCTCATTGACAGTACTCGATTAACTCAGAATCCCTGCTATCTCATCTCAAAAACCGAGCCACCTTTTTTCCTATATCATTCATAACCCGTCATTGATTGACTACAAGATTGTCAAGCGGCAGCTGACAAGAGAAGAAAAACGAAAAAGAAACCCCGACTCAAGGTCCATTGCATTGCATTGCATTGCATCTGTCCTTATATTTCACCAACTAAACAATATGCCCTTCCCAGCCGCTATTGTGGGGGGCTCAATACAGAGCACCCGAGAACCAAATGGTTCAGACTTCATATCAACATTGAAACCGCGTGAACATAACAGTCCGCATTGCTTTGATGCGGAGAAAATGATAGACGATAATAGTACACGTACAGCCAAACCAGCAGCTGACTCAAGGACTGACCTAAGCGCCAGGCATGCGAAGGATAGGGTACAGAGAGGATCCCTCTCGGGGAGTACCCAATTCTCTGGGAGGAGCTTGAGGGCTCTTGGGGTCAACATCCATAGCGTCAGAGTGGCTAGATCGTGGTGACTCATTGTCTTCCACGAACTCCTTGCGCTCCAGGCGTCCACGGACATACTCGCGAAGAGTCTCAATGACTCGCATGTTCTCGAGCCAGCGGTCGTACTGCTCCTCACGCTCACGGGTGGCATCACTAACATCGGACTCTGAAGAGGGAGAGCCAACAGATAGAGCAGACTCGCTAGCCTTGGGAGTGGAAGCACCGCTGGTGTCCTCATGAGGCAGAGGCAGAGGACCAGCACGAGCTCGCTGGAGCATACCACCGGAGTAGCGGCGACGCTCGCTGCCGTCAAAGCTAGGGCCAAGTGTGGTGGTGGCAGAGTGGCCGAAGCCCTGGCTAACAGCAGGGAGGCTTGTGGGGAGAGTGGGGTACATGACTGAGGCAGTCGAGCCGTGGCGGGACTGAGGAGACATGGCAGAGGATGATGGGCTTGGTGAGTGACCAGATGTGTATGACATGGAGCTGGAGGGCGGTGTAACAGCAGGGGTGCCGGTAGATGAGATGGCCGTCAGAGGCGAGGCCATGCTAGCGGCAGACACAGGCTGGTAGCCGTCAGCTCCGACATGCATGCCGGTAGGAGACCTGTGAGAGGTAGGAGGCGAAGGAGTGTTGCGATAACCGTTGAAGCCGTTTTCAGCGTGGTGAATGTGGACACCAGCAGTGGCGTGGTTGGCATTCTCATAGATAGTATCTTGCATCTGGCCAAGAATGGTGTCGATGTGAATGAGATCCTTCTGAGTTCGCGCGCTGGGCATGGGCAGGTAGTATTGCTGAGCCAAGGGGTTCTGGCTAGGGGTAGGACCAGCGTGGACCGGAGCGGGAGCAGGCTGAGGCATGTACTGCTCGGTAGCAGTCATAGGACCGTTGGGAACGGAGAGGTTGCCATGGAGGGGCATCAAGGAACGGCCAATCTGGGCATAGGACGAAGGATCGATCTGTCGACGCTTGGCGCTGCCGAAGAAGTCGTCAACCATGTCGTAGGTGCGCTTTCGGTCATAGCCTCCGGCAGCAGCGCTGTATCCAAGGTGCTCGGTACGGGCATTGTTGATGGGAGGCTGGTTGAAGTAGAGACCATAGTTGGTAGAGGGCTGGGGAGCATAGTAACCGCCACTAGGATGGCCTGCCTGATGAGCAAAGGCAGCTGCGTTAGTTCGCATCTGACCAGTGTGATCATAATAGCTAGAGGGGCCTGGAGGCGGATTAGCCTCGAGGGAAGGAAAACCGGAGGACCACAGCCGTGGACTAGAGTCGAGATGAGACATACCCTTTGGAGGCTGTGGCCTGTAGTTGAGTCCACCTTGAGGATCCTGGGATGGGCGAACAAGTACAGAGTCATCGGCATGGGTCTGGCTTGCGTGTGAGCTTTGGTGTAATTCTTAAGATGTGGGTTATAGTTGCGATTCTTACCTTGACATGCTTCTTCAAGTCCTGAGGACGCTTGAAAGACTTGCCGCAGAACTCACACTTGTGAGGCTTGAGAGGAACATGGACACGGATGTGCGAGGTGATGTGATCTCGCTTGACCGTGGTAGTTCGGCAAGAGTTCCACTGGCAAGTCAAGTTGAGGTTGTTTGTGCTCTTGCGACCAACATGGCGCTCACAAATATGCTCCTGTGAAAGGTCAATTTTTGATGCTCGTTGGTGATGTTTCGGTATCTTACGTAGAGAGCCTCGGGAGCAGGGAACTTTTGGTTGCAAGCATTCCATCGGCAGATAAGGTTATCGTCGCTTGATGTTGAGGGAGCAGTGCTGCTCTGGGATGTATTAGATGTGGCGCTAGGCGCAGGCGTCACAGACTTTGAGTCATTGGCACTGCCAGAAGATGAATCTCCTGATGATGAGCCCTGCTGTTGTTGTTGTTGTTGAAGCTGAGGCTTCTGCTCTGGAGCCGGAGGAGACATGACGGGAATAGAAGAGAAATGATTGCAATAATGGGATAGATAGATATCTGATCAAGCCCGCTGAGTGGCGATGCTGTATAACTGACTGACTGACTGAGACTAGTCAGAGTGTAGAGGGTCTTGCTTTAGTTCAACAAGGGTACGATGGGTGTCTCTCCAGGTAAAATCAATCAAAACTTGTCGAAAGGAAACAAGTTGAAGATTGATTGATAAAGACGGATGATTACAGATGAATGAGATGTTCAAAAGAGAGTTCGTTCTTGATAAATGAGTGACGGGGGGAGTGAGCTCCCTTTACATTCACCCAAAACTCTTGGGCAAGAGAATGAAGACGGCGGAATTCTTGGCGAGTCTTGGCAGATGTCTTGGCAAGAACCAGATGTACTGACAACTGACGGGTACACGGTCGGCCATACCGGCGTGGTGGAGATGGAGAGTAGCTCTTGGCACGAGCTACACCTAGCTTGATGGCAGATTGAGAATGCCAAGAGCGCCAAGGCTTGGCATTCTGGGCACTGCCCCTCATATGCGTCGTTCTATTGGTCTTGCCCATATTGGCCTCACACAAAGCTGGCCACCTACTGCGTCAAGCGTTTTGTCGTTCCGTCACCTGAGCCATTGGGATTTCGGCCCTGACCTGACACCCTTTCACTCTCACTCTCACTCTCACTCACCTTGTACATACATACTCTTCACCTCACCCAGGGAGTCTTTTTCGGCGGGGGCCAAATCCGAGCGAGAAGAGACGAATGTTGTACGAGAATTGAAAATGCTGGGGTTGCACGAATGTTGCACGGAATACGCTGCATGCGGAGTTAAGCAGTGGACAAGCAGCGAGTGATTGATTGAGTTCGTAAGCCCAGTAAAAATTATAAATGGAGAGTTCCGGGTCTATCGGGGAACTGTTATCCCCCGTAGTCTAACGTTAATATCAACTAAATTTGACAAAATCAGCCGGAAGAGTAGTTAGTAGGTTGGCTCAGGCTCTGTTATTCCCAGGGCAGGCAGGCTATGGCATCGGATAGTGTGGAATTGACCTCTTCCGATAGATGAGTCAAAAGCACGAGACAAAGCACGCAACATTGATAATACATGATAACTCCTGACAATAGAGAAAGAGGCGCCCAAAACATACCAGACTCTGGCAAACACATAACTCGATCAACAACTGACCTGACTCAGGGAACCCTTCTCTCTCTCCTAGGTAACCTCATGTCATCAGCCAAGCCAGACTCCCACACAACCAAGCTTTCCGCCCATCTGCTCTGCTCTGCCCAAGCACCAAGGCCAGCGTCTAGTCGCTAGTTTCTCCCATTTCACTCTTGTTTTGTCCTTATTTTCTTCGCCGAGACATTTAGCCAAGACAATATTCTCCATTTCTTGTCAAGCTTGGCCCCAGACTGCCAAGACCCTCTTGGCATCTCCTTGCCAAGACAAGTACTCTTGGTCGTTCGCCTTCTCCTCTTTTCATGTAGGTATGCCAAGAAATGTTAAGCCAAGCGCACGTTTTCCCCTTGTTCACTCACTCACTCACTACTAGGTTAGAATGTGATGAACTATGCTTCTTTTCACTGCCTGCCTGTCTGGGCTCAGATTAAGTCGATCGCACTAAACTTTGATCATGACTTATGTACATACAGTGTGATGCTTCGGTTAAGAACAAGGAGGGAATGTTCTCTGCATGTGTGTGTATGTGGTGGCCAATAAGTTATCTACTGTAGCTACTGTGTAAGACTGTTCGAAATCAACTCCGATTCATCAAAACAGAACAACGTGTTATCATGTTTTTTACCTGGGCATCTGACCGGTTTGCGGGTCGGGTCGCATAGTCAATGCTTCCCCATATTGATTCTCCATATTGACATGCATCTTTAAACAAGATATCACGTCTTCAAAACATCCGAGATCTCTCAATCGGTCCAGTTGCGGCACAGTAAAGTAGCATCGTAAACAACGGGTTTGTTGATAACGCTCAGCAGCATCTCCATTCTTTGCCGTTGAAATAACCTGTTCCTCCAAGCTCGCCCAGCAAAATAAGAACGCCGAGGATCTAAAGCCATCGTTGCCGCAATGGGGAATCGGAGATGAAGATACGTCCGTGAAATGCCCAGAGAAATATGATGCAGCCTCGTAGACCTGCAGCTTTTGCACTTCGTTCATCGTCGTCCAGTCAAGTCAATATGGTTCATCTTCCAAGCCTCTCCACCGAGTATCAAGATTACATCAACAATCACTCAACAAATCCCGCACTGAAGATTGTCTGTGTGTATAGGTATATTCTCTTCCATCCTCCGCAGGAACAGTTCCCTATTCCCCGAACTATTACCCCAGACCAAGCACCACTATCAGGCCAAGCAAAGCCAAGGGAGCGCCCAGATAATGCCCAGAACTCGAGCATCCCACTCCTTCTGATGCCAAGGTCTTGGTGATGACGACAAACGGTGGCAGTGCAGGCCAAGAAATGTCCGAGGTCTTCTCGTTCTTGTCTTGTGAACATAAGCCTGCTCAAGCTTTGTAGCCAAGATCAGAAGTGCTTTGATAATCACCTCATCGCTTACCAAAGCCAAGATGCCAGCGGCAGGATAAAGTAAGACGATCGTCTATTTTGCTATTACCGGCTATCAACGCTTGTTGTTCCCTTGGCGTGACGATGCTGCTTTGTGATTGAGGGAAAGAGTCCGACTGGTGAGCAGTCTTGGTGTTCAGTGTAATAGGCTGATTATCAACTCCACCAAACTCAAGAATCATATTGGCTCATAATATCTCAACTTCATACACTGAACAAGTACATACCATACATAGCGACGAGTGCAA
The DNA here is from genome assembly GCA_013363135.1 of Fusarium brevicatenulatum. NCBI lineage: Eukaryota > Fungi > Ascomycota > Sordariomycetes > Hypocreales > Nectriaceae > Fusarium > Fusarium brevicatenulatum. The sequence continues at coordinate 5,643 of JABEEJ010000317.1, read as the reverse complement.
GAGGCCTCCAAATCGAATTGTTTAGTCGTGAGGCAGATGATGAAACTGTTTAGGGTAGGCAACAACAATGTCGATTGTTTTAAACCCCTACCCTGTCTGCGTTGTCATTCATGGCATCGACATAGACTCTCGGTTTGTTTCTTCTCCTGGCGTATGCCTGATAGGCTTGAGCAATAGTTGACTCTATTGTCATTGTGCTTTGGGAATTAAAGACCTGTGTTGTACTCCACGAGCCCATCCATCACCGATCTGGAGTAAACACCACTTACACGACTCGCCATTCATCATTCTCACACTTCATCTTGCTCAGTCATAGCAGTTTAACAAGAGCAAAGGGTTGAAGACAGAGAAAAGACATGACCCAGCTTGCTGCTTCATGGTGAATCAGCACACCATACAGACGAAAGACGATTACACTACCAGTATTGCGATTACGAAATACCTATACTCAAAAACATGACCATTCACGTGACTGCAGATTATCGCTGTCTCCATCGATCGGATGACTTCACTTCTCTCCTCTCCGCCGCAAAACTCTTTCATTATAGTTTCCTTCAACCTTTCCAACATGGAACATGATTGATAGATAAACATACTGGCTGAACACGAGTTTCTTATCTATAAACTCTGATCTCGCCATCCTTTAAGGGTATTATCACATGCTTTGTTTCTTCAATTTGTCTCAACACCACAATACAATTCCCAACCAATTTCGAGATTGACGCCATATTCCCCATCGGCCTTGACCGACCAACCCCCTCATCTTCACTTCAACATCAACATTCACATGTGCGATGCTACAGACACTCCTTGTGGAAAGAAAGATCAGAACTTCCATTGGTAAGCTCAAGAGGCTTCAGATACTAACGATCAGGAAGCTATCTAATCCATCACTCCAATATGATTTTACTCCTTTTTTCAGTCTTTGTGCCCTCGGCAAACAAAAGACGCGAGGGCGAGCGTGTAGCGTTCGAGCCCAACTGGTTCCAGCCATGATATCATATCCCTATATGTTGTGTTAAAGGGTTCATTCATGATGCCCCTCTTTCTGTCCCTTTTCCTCCTCTATCTGTTGTTGATGATGATGCGTTCCCCACATCAAATGCCCATAAAAGTTGATTAAACAAAGATTTGAGAAAGTTGCAAAACGAGGACCAAAAAAACTGGCCGCAACTGCCCACAAATGGTATAAAATAATCGTCGTCATAATCCTCCACATGATGTTGAAGTGGTAGGATCTGGTAATGATGCAAAGCCAAACTTGGGTGACCGGGTATTGTAAAACAAATACCCCAAGGAGACGACTCAACATCGGAGACCAGCCCTGCCCGTCAAGGGTGTTGTCGTGTCGCTCAGAAGCCAAAGCTCCCGGCATAAGTATGCGCCTCGGGGCTAGAATGGAACAGCCCCCATGGAGCGACAGGAATATCAAGTGACGGAAGCGAACGCCCCAACAACTTGTGTCCCCTCAATAATAAGAAATAAGACCCGGGTATTAGAATGTTCCATCTCTGGGCACCCGAAAAGTTTCGGGAGACACCCAATCATTGGAATATTCCCCGTATGCTGACCTTCCACAGCCGACGATGATTCACCTGTCGTGTAGACAGATGCCGCCGAGTACCAAGACGCCAAGAACCGAGCCCATAATTAAGAAAGAGAATAGCCCGAAGAAAAACGTTAAGAGAACCGTGTCATCGTGATAATAATAACGATCCAGAGGTCGCCGCCTCGGTCATTGGTGTGGGCCGACACGGCCTCTCCTTGAGCCAACCAAGCCCCTGCCCCGAATCGATCGCCCTCAGAAATCCCGAAAGCCCAAAAAACGCCGTGCATGCAGAGAGGTATTATACAGAACCGAGCTGGAGGAGGGCCTCGACGGCCTCCCGCTCCTGTGCGTCAGAGGTGCCCGCCAACGCCGAGAAGTCGATGTTGAGTGTTTGAGGTGGACGAGCCATGCCTGAGCTGGCAGAGAACGAACGAAGTCCACCTGGTGCATATGCAGAAGAGGATCGGAAACCATGGTCCGTCTGAGCTGCCGCCTGGTTAGGGTAAGACTCGGCTCGAAGAGCAGCAGCCCCCATGGTAGCCCAATCCTCGTCGTCCGTCGCATCCTCAGGATCATCGTTCATAACGACATCATCATCAGGAGCCTCGGAGCACGAAGCGGATCCAGATCCATCCATGGACATTTTGTCGGCCTCATGCTCCATCATGTAAATGTCGTTATCATCATGAGAATACTGCACCGAATCCCCGTTGCTTGACGCAATGCTAAGTCTGGGCCGGTCCTGACCCCTACCGCCAATGTTGCCGATGGGGATGCCCGCACCGTAGGATGAAGGAGGAGTTCCTTGTCGGTTTCGAGAAGGCTGTCCTCGCTTACGAGCATCCCATCGGCCCCATCCCACCTTTTCAAATTCCACCTCTCCATCCAGTCCGCCTCCTTCTCCTCCTCGTCCCTCCAAAGCTCCCACGACTAGTCTCCGCGCCTTTGTTGGGGGGATTCCAGAAAACCCGGGTACCGAAGTGGTTAGGTACCCCATGATGTGTCTGATAGCCAGGGGACCATGGTTGAGCAGGATCTCTGGCAGGTGGTATTTGGCGAGGAGAGAGCCAGTGATGGCACCCGAAGCCTCGAGACCAGGCGAGATAGAACGTCGTCGATCCGACGGCTCGTGAAGGTCCAGGTCTGAGTCAATAGGCTCAAGCTTGGCCTTCTGGAGCTGCGCCTTGAGGCCATGAGGCGGCAGGTTGGGAGAAATGGAGTTGGGGGGAGTAGGAAGGGGTTGTTGAGATCGTGTCACAGTCGCAGGGACACTCCGAGCCGCTACAGCAGTTAAGTTGTCTCGGCTCAAGGAGGCCTGGGAGATATCACGAGCAGCCGCTGCCATGGTAGCCATGTTTACCGAGTTTCGGTCTTGATTGTATGCGCTTCCGAACGAGCAAGTCTGAAAATGGGAAACTTTGGTCAGCGATTTTGATCTTGAGAAGGAGATAAAATTTGCGACGCGATCTCTGTGAAGAGAACGAGGTACTGCTGCCCTATGGGAGCGGTAAAGAGTTGCGGTCATGAGAAATGGAGCCCGGCTCGCTCTCGAGTCACCGCGGTCGGTCGGTGCACTGCGTCAGACTAAGGTACGTACCTATTCAGAAGCCTGGTGTAAGGAGAGCTTGCAAGACGATGTTGCTGAATGGCTGGTATATGGCTAAGTAGGGCAGAGCTGGCGCGATAATCTGGACTGTGACAAGAGACTCTTGTACGAATCTTGTGGTTCTTTTGGTAGTGTTGTTGTGTTTGATGAAAGGAACATCCAGGGAAGGGGAGGGAGATAAGTAGGTTATGTATATGAGTGTGTGACTGACTGACTGACTGACTGACTGTGACTGTGACTGAGCATGAGCAACCGTGTGTGCCCTGCCCAGCGAGTGTGAGGCCGGTACGTACTTGCACTTACACCTCTGTACTGTGAGGTTGGGTGCATTCAGCACCTATCGCGAGGTCAATGTGCCCTGTCTCTGCCTGTTGGAAGGCAATCCTCACCTCAAAACAACCTAAACATTCGGGGTCGGGTTGGTAGGTGCCATTTTTGTGGCACTGTACGTGCTAGAAGCACACCACCCTAAACCGACAAATCACAGCGCAATCGCAGGCCACAGCCCCCAAACGGGTTAAAACCTAGAATCCATTCGTCTGCGCACCCATGCTTGGCCAACTTCCATTGTTTGGAGGTGCCTTTATTTTTAGGGGGTGTGTGCCTTCGGCGTTGGATGATAAGGTTGATTGGGAGGATAAGGCGCCTTTAGATAGGCACTCACAATCACAATCAATCGGCCATACATTTGCAAGCAATCTTGCACTTGCACTTGCGCTTGGAGGCTGGCTGATGGTTGAGACATGCAACCCAAAGCCATAGAAGAAGCCTGGAACCCAACAAACTTTCCCCTTTCTCTCTGATTCTACCACGCTTCTTTTCTTCATTCCCAGCCAAAAGTGGCACTCTCCTTTCTTTCTGCTGGTCCATGTGAAATTGTTTTTTTCTGTTTTTCATTTGCTTCTAATTCCCAAGCATCCGGTAGTCTAGGGAAACGAGAGGATCCAGGCCACAGCGCAAACGGGGAAGCGATCCGGCTCAGCCAAACGAAATAAATTGCCCGTTTCATGCCCTAGTGAACTCCAGCTTGGTTGAGCGCAGAGCTCACGATATGGCTCGCGCTTTTTTTTCGCTATTGACTCCCTTTTCCAGTCTCGTGGGTTCTGTAAGGATGTTTAGTAGGGCATGGCCACCATGGATGGCACAGCATCAAATGTCGGCTCAGCTTCCGGATGACACAGATCAATTCTCATCATGAAAGAAAAGCAACAGGGACAAATAATACTGTACAGTCACACTTTGGACGGGCCCGGCTCCGGTGCTCTGCTCTAGTTCCGGACCTCGGGGCTTTACGGCGCACGGAGACGAGGGCATAAATTCACTCCACCATTATATATCATCATGTGCGGCATGTTGAAAGGTTACTGGAGACTTGAGACGGAGGGAGTCGGGCATTTGGCATCTCTTCTCAGATTTCCGAGGCTGCGCGTCTAACTAAGCGGCATCGGTATCGATCGTCATACTGCCCTTCCAGCTTGAAGCAGGGCCCAGCAATGAACCCCGTGTTTGCGACGGCTGGCTCTGGTTTCTCAGCAGGATGGGGCTCGCTTCTCTCTGGGTAGGTATCTGTCATGTCAAGTTATGCTACTGTCCCCAATTTTCGCAGAGTCTGGGGATTCATTAATTAGTCTTCGCTCTATTACTGAGCCGGTGTCAGTCTTAGCGTGTAAGAGACACCACAGTGCTCCCTTTTGGCCCAACACCTTAGGCCACGGGGCCCAGGAGATTGGGGTAAGGTTGTTGGAGTTTATCGATGTTAGTCACTCGTCCAAGGTTGTGGCTGTTCGCGATTCAACATCAGCCACCAGATTATAGTCGCCAACATTCCATCCCTCCATCGCCGTCGACGCGACTTGGCTGGATAGACTTGCTTGTGCGGTTGATTCATCGAAATGGTGACTCAACAGAAGGAGAAAGTCATCGGCGTCATGGCTTTCTATTCTTGCTTGCGGAAACGTGGTCGTCATGACATGCATCGCAGGGACACCCATGGAAGCAATGCTGATCGTAGAAAATACCTGCATTCATCCGGCTCATGCAAGAATAATGCAGGCACCCTTTAGTATAATTCTGCAACAAAGGCATGTAAGTCTTTGTGTCCAACTCACTCTCTGTATGAGTTCCTTTGGCCCTCTCACGGAACCAGCGGGCCCTGTTAGCATTCATCGACAGGGGTAAGGGGTCTCTCCTTTACTGGGAACATCAAGTCATGACAAGCACCAGCAACGGACCAAATTTCCATCATCATGCCCTAATTTCGTCCGGCTGTTGTTAGTGAGCCCTGGTTTGAAAAGGAGGACTGAGACAGGGCATCAAACTTGAATTTCTGGAATATTGTTGTGTGCCTAATTTGACACGTACCTGCGTGATCCAAACTCTTTGTTCGTAAGTGTGTAGGGCTAGAAGCATGAGAGAGGCACGCTCCCGGCGAACCCAAAGCCACCCGTGTTCCAGCTGTGGCATCCCGTGCGTATCGCAATGGGGGGGG